>NMRB01003291.1:3519-44156 GCA_002633025.1 Notospermus geniculatus | reverse complement strand
TATTAGGAAAGGTCATCATTCCTGGGGTGGCACTGGAAAGGTTGATATGAGAGAAAATTCAATTACACAACTGTTGTCAAATTTCCAGGAAATAAGCATGAAGGAAAAAAATATGATTCAAGACATCGTTGACGTTGCCACGGAGATGATTGATGAACACCTAAATCGGTGGAAAGTTTTTCAGAAACATCCGCCGCTCAAACACGCTCCAAACGCCATGAAGACGATCCCACTGGACAGTTTCGAAAACCTGTAAGTTTTGAATTAAACTTGAATCTCGCAATAGTTCGCATTTGAAGTACCGGTACACTCTGTAACATGAATGTCACAGGTTACCGAAATCGTCCTCGTCATGACAGGTGCAGATCCAAAGGGGGGTGCACCCGGTGCGTGCCACCCCTTTTAGCCAACAAATCCCTAAAATCGACCGTGAAATTCTGAAATTTGGCACAAACTTCAATGTTCCTAGCACAGGGCGCCCCCTCTTTTCCCAAATCGTGGATCCGCCCCTGCGTGACATTCTACTTCTCCATATGAATGGATATTGTTTAAATTTATGGTATTAGGCCACATTAAAAAAATCTTTAGGTTAGCATCAGCGCCCGCCTCGAATTTTCTCGCCGCCTCAAAAAATTTTTTTTTGGGAAAAAAAAATTTTTTTTCAAAAAATTTTTTTTCTTCAAAAAAAATTTTTTCTTCAATTTTTTTCTCACATTATAATGTTCTGTCAAAAAGTATGGTTTCTTGTCTACACATGCCTTTTCCAGGGTGACTCAGATATGTATTTTTTTTAATAAAAACCTTTTTCGAGTTAATACTAAGGATTTGTCTATTGTATGGTAAATGATGCAATGCTTCCAAGCTCTCTTTCGATGATCACAGTCCATTTCAGTATTAAAAAAAAAACTCCTCCCTCCTCACTTTGTACAAGTTTGACTGATGCTGAACTAAAGATTTTTTTTATGTGGCCTTATCTATCTTTTTGCAGGTTTAGTGAGATATTCGAACTCCTGATTCTCATCAAACAGCAACTTACGCGATATTATAAACAAGCAGAGAAGGCCCTCACCTTCAGGTTGAATATCTGGAAATCTGATGCCGAGACGCACGCGTTCATCGCATCGATTCAAGAATATATCGATGAAGCCAACAAAGTCATCAAGAAGTTGTTCAACAAGTAAGTGAAACCTCCCTTTGTGGACACCTCCGCATGTGGGTACCTCTCTTCCAAGGCACTTCGCAATGTCCACAAGAGGCTACCTCTCTACCACGGCACGTCCGCATGAGGGTACCTCTCTTCCAAGGCACTGAAGTTCAATCCCCAAATGTCCATTTGAGTTTGATTACATCAGTATTGACTCAAGTGGACACTTTGAATTTAGAATTTCGCGGCCTACTAGTAACCTTCAGCCAAAAAGGCAATGGATATCTCATTATGGCTAGGCCTATATCTTCCCTAATTTTCATCTCTTTATTTCCTTCAGTTGTATTGTAATCGAAGAACAACCACCGCAGATCATCAAAGTCGACACAAAGAGTGGCAAAAGTCGTGAGATGCGAGTTTTGTTGAGGTACGTCTTGCATGTTTCTTCACTGCTTCATTTAGAACCATGGTAGGCACACATGTCTGGCAGGTCCCCGCAGGTCCCGGGTTTGAATCCAGCCTGGGCCATATGGGATTTCATCCCTGGCTCTTCATGTCCGTCGCATGGGACAGTAAGCCATGGTGCCTTGTACCTTGTGCCTTTGCAAGGGCAAGTAAAAGACCCCATCCAAGTGAGGAACATGAGTAGCTTGAGATGGCCTCTTCCGTACTTACCAGGGCCAATAATGCTGTGTCTTTGGCTCTGACGGAAAAATCAATACGAAATATAAATATAAGTTGGGTGCAGTTGGATATGAAATAGGCCACCAGGGGGCAATGCCCTCGTACCATAATTCCTCAACAACAGGTGAGCACGATGGCCCAGACATTTCATGTCTTAATTTATTCCAGGTGTCTCCTGAACGGGAGCCACTTCCTCAACTTCGGAGAAGTCACGACAGAATTCCGAAACGAACAGGAGCTGAGCCCATCCAGCATGACATCAAATAAGAAAGCCACAAAGGCAACGATCAGTAATGGCGTCGGCAAATTCACCATCGCCAATAAAACTCACAGTTTGCTTTTTGAGAGGTTACGCGTGGAGGGCTTTCGACGCACCGGAATGGACGAAGTTGTGACTGAACAGAAGTACGGATTGCGATTCTGTGTGGATATCCAGTTGAGCCAGATGAAGGTCCCGATCAAGGTATGGTTCAGTATTGTGCAAAAGTTTAGGAACACAAACCAAAACTCTTCTCATTTCCAATTTATCCTTTCTATCCTCAAGTTGTTGTACCCAGTGCTGTTGATGTTTCTGTCTGTTTCTGTTCCGATATTTCCGACACATCTTCAGGGCCACGTTAGTTGATTTATTGCTGGTATTTTGGACCATGTGATTTCAAGTAGATTTAAGCCAGCAGTGCACCATGTGATATCACAAGCGTTCTACTCGCCACTGATTTTCTCGCCAGCCACCGTTAGGCGATATCAGATTTGGTATTGTTTGACATTGTGAGAAAATTCTGCACATCGCTGTCCAGTGCACACCAGGCATCAACAGCCGATTCTGCATGATTGCCATCACATCGCTTGCGATATCCCGCAGTGTGCTACTGGCTTTAATTGTATGCTTTTTGTCTGCAGGTCATTTCTCTGCCCATCATCGTGTGTTGCCACACATCACAGGAATGCAGCGCCCAGGCGTCCATTCTCTGGTACAACGCTTTCTCAACTATGGTAAGTAGGCCTAACACAATTCTTATCTACCATAGTCTGTTCCCTAAAAGTCTTCTGGTTACAGATAAAACGGGGGTCCCGGGTTCGAATCCTGGGCCATATGGGATAAATCATCCCTGGCTTTTCAGTCTGTCACATGGGATAGTAAGCCGTGGTGCCTTGTACCTTGTGCCTTTACAAGGGCAAGTAAAAGACCCCATCCAAGAGAGGAACATGAGTAGCTTGAGATGGCTTCTTCCACACTTACGAGGGCCAATAATGCTATGACTACGGCCCTGATTGAAAAATTTAATACAAATACAAATGCTCGTGGAACATGTAATTGTGGTCAAATTTTCATTGGGTGTCATTCTGAATGACACAAAGGTAGAAAGATTAGGTGAAATCCTGTCACGAGTTAGACAATTTTCAGGATTCTAAGCCATATGAGGTCGACCGAAGCGTGCCGTGGGATCAATTTAAACAGATTCTTGATCTCGAGCTCCAGTCAAAGATGGCGGTGGACGGAAGACCAGGGAAGGGGTTCTCTGAGGAGAACTTTGAATGCATTCGGGAGATGTTCGGAGTGGGTAAGTATCGAGAGCATAGATGTTGGCATGGTGGACCGCCGGTCAAAGGCGACGTCACAATGAGCCAGTGCATGCTGTCTGTACATAGATCTAGATGTCTTGGCTGTCAGAGTGGTGTAATGGAAACAGTGGTGCCTATCACCTCGGAGTTCCAGTTTTGGTTTTTGATTCTCGTGGTCAGACCTGCTGTTCATAAATGGGGGGGGGGGCAAAATGTGCCCAAAATAGGATCAAAAATGTTCCCAAAATAGGGCCCAAAAATGTCCCCGAATGGTGAAAAACGACAAGATTGAGATTGAACAAAAGTCCCAATACCCGATTTTGGCAAGATGGCAAAATGCCTGACTTCGAATGTGATTGTTCCATTTTGTGTTTCAGATCCAAATGATGATTCAGCTACGGTCTCATGGGAAAAATTCAACAAGGTGTGTTATCCTGGTTACTGTTGACTCAAGCCTTTCAATAGACGATTCTCGAATTTGCAGATCTGTGCACTTCCGCCGAAATCTCAACCAGAACCTCGATCTGAAACCAGCTGACGTGACGCCATCCATGATTCAGCAATGGTTGAGTCTGATGCAACGTCTTCGACGTTACTGTCGTGGGGTTGTCTGCGTTACGTCATTCACTTTCAGAACGAGGTTATGGTTGAGATTTCGGCGGAAGTATGCAGATCTTTGTCGTTTACGTCAATTTGAATGTTCCCCATATACCTGCACCTGAAAGTCTTATAACTGTCGATTATTCAAAATTTCATCAATTTGTGATTGCTGACTGACTCATTCCCTGCTTGTTTACTATTGAATTCCAGGAGTTGCTCCCCCCAAAAAACAAATTTTCATTCTGGAAATGGTTCTCCGGCACGATCAACCTGATCAACGTTCACTTTCGTAACGTGTGGAATGATGGGTAAGCAAATAACGTCCTAGGTCACAGCTATTGGACTTGTCGTTCGAATCCTGGGCCATATGGGGTAAATCATCCCTGGCTCTTCACGTCCATCACATGGGACAGTAAGCCGTGGTGCCTTGTATGTTTTGCGAGGAACATGAGTAGCTTGAGATGGCCTCTTCCGTGCTTACCAGGGCCAATAATGCTACCTGACAGTAAAATCTAATACAAAATTATCCTGCTACAAATGACAAACTCTTTCTTGTTCACATTACAGACTGGTCCACGGCTACCTGAGCAAAGACCAGGCGGCAGCGATGCTTAGCAACTCGGCACCTGGGACGTTTGCCCTCAGATTTAGTTCATCGTACATTGACACGAAGTCTGTCCCCTCGGCGGGGTTGTCTGTTATTCTGGTGGTCCGCAAACAAGATGGAGGTATTTATTTCCTTGGTTACTTTTGTCGGTCAAAGAAATTTTTACCCTTGAAGTGCCACTGTTTGCAAGAGGTATGCCTCAGTATTACTCCCCTGGTGGCAGAATCGGGAACCAACATTATAAGACTAGTGTCCTGTCCAACCCATACAAAGCCAGTGGTAACACCTAGGCTGGAGTGATACTAGCCCTGGTTACACCTGTCTAAAATCCCCGTCCTTTTTGAGACACGGGTTTTCTCCGAACCAGAAAAAACATGGCATTGACATGGCGAGTGGTTACACTTCTTAAAATTCGATTAAGTTCTGTAACCCGGCGATAGGGGCACTGCATGTAGGCAACTCTCCATAATAAGTGGCTACTGGAGGCGTGAAATAGCCTACCGGGTATATGCATGCGCATTACTCATCAATTTGCATCACTGTCTGTTGGGGTGCTCGGAACTACAGGTAGACACGGGGATTTTGCAATTACACTACATAAATTACCCGTGTCTGGTTGTTTTTGCAGGAACTGATCTGATTCACTGTCAGCCATTCACGAGCCGCGAGCATTTCAGTCGCCACATCGATGAAGGGAACTTCGGTACGATGCTGAAAGAATTCCTCGTAAGCGATGAGTTCTCACTCATGTACCTGTACCCGGATATTCCAATCGAGCAAGCTTTTGCGAAATATATCCAAGCAGATGGTAAGTGACACAAGTACAGTATCTCTAATAAAGCGAGATTCATGCTATTGAGCTGACATGTTAAGCCTAGCGTACATCGCACTTGCGACTGGAAGCAACTGATCCGATCAGTCGCTGGCGATGTACGCACTGCACGCACAGCCCAAATTCAGCAACTGGGAAAAACTAGGAGCATCCAATCAGTCGTTGTCCTGACCACGTACAGCGACTGGCAGCAACTCAGGTAGCATCCGGGGCGTTGAGACTCGAATTTGTTCAGAAAACTGGCACTGATTAGTCGCAAGCCCGCGTACATCGCCGCGACTGAACGAAACTGGATACAACTAGTCGCTAGAAAATTAAACATGGCAACTCGCGGTGAACTGCGGTCTCTCAGTTCCAGCGAGTCGCAAGGGTATGCACTTCGGCCATTTCTGGCGACCAATCAGTTGCCTCCAGTTTCAGCTTGTTCCTCCCAGTTGCCAGGTAGCTCAGTGGTGACAAATTGTATCCAGTCGCAAGTGCGATGTACGCTAGGCTTTGGCTATGTCACGCTGCTACAGGAAGTCCTGGGTCCATATATGCTTTTGGCGTTAAAATTTTTTGACTTGCACCTGAGCGCAACACGCAAAAAAAGATGGAATGAAGTGGGGGTTTTTCTGATTGTAAGATATCAAACCAATCCTTTTCAGACGGAGAATACGATCCCGAATCCTACGACCCTGTGAGTGTATCGTTCAAGGTCAGGCCACACAACAACCACATGATGAGGTAAAGAAATAGCATACACCCATTCTGGTGGCATTACCATGAAACCGGCTGACATGACGCCATCCATGATTCAGCAATGGTCAAGTCTGACGCAACGTCTTCGACGTCACTGTCGTGGGGTTGTCTGCATTAACGTCATTTAGTTTCAGACCGAGGTTCTGGTTGAGATTTCGGCACAAGTGCACGGATCTTTGTCGTTTACGTCAATTTGACAACGGTCTATTCTAGAGTATTCTTGCCAATTCGGTTAAATATGACCTCCTTCCCACGTAACCTCACATATTGATTTTGATCTTCAGAACTGGCCATCGGTTAAGTTCCATGAGCGAGGGCAGCTCCATTGCCAGCCCTGCCCCGAGCCACCAGAGCAGCCAAATGGAGTTTGATACAAGTATGACGAGCCCACAAGCGGGTTTCCCGTTGAGCCCGCAGTCAACCATCAGCAACATGAGTGAGGTTGTCCCACGAACGATGGGCCAGATAATGCGGCAAAATAGTAACCCCGCCGATGAAGTCGCACAGTTGATACGAAGGTACAGTACTGTGCTAAAGTTTAGGGACACCGCTACAAGACCTTCTCATTTCCAATTAATTGGGCTGCCTGACAGTGTCATCTAAATTAGTATTTGAATTTTTCCGTCAGGGCCAAAGCCATAGCATTATTGGCCCCGGTAAATGTGGAAGAGGCCATCTCAAGCTACTCATGTGCCTCACTTGGACGGGGTCTTTTACTTGCCCTTGCAAAGGCACAAGGTGCGAGGCACCATGGCTTACTGTCCCGTGCAACAAACATGAAGAGCTAGGGATGACATTCCAAATCAGAAATGGCCTGGGCTGGATTCGAACCCGGGACCTTCCGCTTGCTGAGTTGACGTGATAACCCACGGCTATCAGGGCTCCTCTAACAGGGCTCAGACATTTCAGAGTGGCGCAGTGGAAATATCGGTGCCCATCATCTCTGAGGTCCCGGGTTCGATTCCCAGTTGGACCTGTTACTCGTTCGTATGATAGAGAGGGTGACCCTCTGACAGTTTAGATTTCCTTGGGGGGGGGGGGGCTACTTTCCTTCTACAAATACCCCCCTCCCCCAGAGACAAAAAGTTCGCTACAGCCCGTGCAGTTGTACCACGTTTCATGCCAAAAAAACTGGGCAAGTTCATCAGATCTGTGTTTTTCTCTTTTTGCAGGATGTCAAACCAACCCATATTTCCACCGATGGGAACGAATCAAAACAATTCAGCAAACTTCACCACGTTTGATCATCAGCAACCCTGGGTTCCAGACTCTGCTAATGAGGTTACCGTGGAAACCAGGATTGATGACAAGTGAGTATCATGACCTCATCTTCTGCATGTCGGACAAGATTCTATTCACTGCCTTAGGATAACAGAAGTATGCTGCTGGCTTCATCACTTCAAAAATTGTGAGTTTTAGATGAGATAGGTCACTCCTGTGATAGACAAAGCTCAAGTTGATATTCAAACACAAATGGAGTGCGGTAATTCCAAATGCCCGAACTAACTGACATGTTTTCACACCCTGCAGTGGCAGATCCAAGGGGGGCGTGCCCAGCGCATGCCCCCCCCCNCCCCCCCCGTTCAGCCGCCGAGGAGCAAAAATTTTGGAAGGCATATAATCAGACCCCTGATTTTCAGTAAAAAGAAAGTTCAATTTGGCCTGCCGGCACTTTTACCCAAAAATTTTCAGCGCTTCGCGCCTTTGGGGCTCAGGGAATGGGGGTTGCCCATTCCACGCCCCCCCGTTCGACAACTCCTGGATCCGCCACTGCGCCCTGGACACAGTGCTTCGCCATAAAACCTTTGTTATTTTCTGAAACACTGCCATTGAGAAATGGGCAAGGCGTTCAAATGCGGGGTTTGGGCATGAAAACATTTCAGGGGTTCAGGCCTTTTCTGGAAAGAGATCACCCCATTATCATTCACGTCAACATTTTGGGGACGAAAACAAAAAGCATGAGGGCAAAATTGCATTTTTCTGTGTCAATGTAACTTGAGAATTGACTACAGGGAGGGTGTTGCCCTCTGGTGATTGAAAATTAGTGATTTTCTCTCTGTTTTTGCAGTGGTCGTACATCATCGTTGAATATCGAGGCGATACTAAGTAATTTGCATTCAACGTGAGTTCAGGTTGTTCAGCTTTATGTAAATATCAATCTGAGATTGTAGCAGTCAGTGTTACTCAAAATAGGACACGTTTTGGACGTATTCTCGCAGTTTAACTCATTCAGTTCCAGTAAGGGCAGACGGCATCTTTAAAGGGCCACGATATTGCCACTTTTTGTCGACAGCCGGCGCCATCGGCGGTGGTTGAATCATTCTCCAATATCGTAGTTTTGCCTTTCGCCCCAGTGTTCGAGAATGTCTACAATACAATGCATACGTGGATACCCTAGGAAAGAGAGTTACTACTCTACATGGGGCGAGGTTGATACATGTAAGCAGTAGTTTAACAACATTGACAATAGAGGTCTCCCTTAACGCTGGTAGTCTCACACCACACTTGAAATCAACAGATGCTGACCTTGGAACTGAATGGGTTAATTTGTCTGAAACTGAGGCAACTAACATGGATACTTGGTTGCTTATGACTACTGGACCTTACATCAGTGTATATAGATATCAATCTTTTCATGTAGTTTTTGTCATGTGGAAGTACCGGTAGACAAAAAAGTTGAAAATCTAGATGTCCAAGTATATGAAAATGTATCCACACAATACTCTTTGATAGGCTTGTACTTATCAAGTGAGACTCCAAAATTGTAATCGTAAGCTAGGGAAGGCACACAGATGAATAGAGCACAGGTGTTTGGCTGTTATTTGGTTATTAGCCAGATTGGCAGAGAGCAGAATATCACGGTGCTTTTGTGTGTGACTGCACCAAATATCAAACCAATAGGACAGTCAGCCCCGTCTATCGCAAAAAGGTGGCAGCAAAGTTCTTGCGGACCAATAAAAAAGAAAATTCTCTTGATTGGTGCTCAATCAACCATGACTGGGTCTGCTAGGCATTGAATTGGGCCGTAGTGACTCCTGGTGGTCAACTGACTAACAGCTCCTCTTGGATTTAAGGAATATTTGCCATGGATATAGCTGTGCCATTAGGTGCACACTGCAACTTTTGTGGCTGTGCCATTTCAATAACGCTGAGCATTATTCGTCTGTGTGCGCTAAACGTTTTGTACATACAATTTGCAAATGATGTGTTTCACATTTTGTACATATTCGTATATTCAGTGGAGCCCCTCTCGAGGAATTTGTGGGAGTAACAAATAAAACTACATGTAGTAAATGAAATTCAAGGGTGTCCTGATTTACAGTGGTCAAAATTAATAGAAATCGCTAATTCAGGCCCAAATTTTTAATGTACTTAAAAGAGAGATGTCCTCCTGGTAGAGGCGTCTGCTAGGGAGGTTCCACTCTTGTATTTGCCGTAATAAGCGTTTTGGGTGCTTACATGGGCCTACTGAAACAATCGGTGGTTGTTAGCGAATTGCTCCCTACATCACCAAACTGTTGGTGTGCACAGACAAACCGTTGGTGTGCACAACCGTTGGTGCATACGTGAACTTCTTGTGTGGAGAGATGTAAGGGGCGAGTGCTAAGAACCATGATTACCTCAGGATGGGGCGTTTGAAGTCTTTTCCAGAATGTCTATCCATGTTCACATTTGTTTGACCTCATAAACTGATCATGCCACAAAACCACAGAGGTTTTTCACTAACGTTACAACGGTCACGTGACTGCAATGGGTTACAGGAAAATTCGTCCCCGGATAATTCGTCCCCAGGTAAAATTCGTCCCCTGGGCCAGTGATGACGTCAAATGGCCAGTGATGACGTCAAAACTATCACGTCATGACAATTTGACGTCAGGATCTGTGTCTCAGTGCTGTGTTCATGCCATGACGTCACGTGACATTTTGACAGCCAATATGGCGGCATCATGTCGTCATGGCAATGTGACGTCATGTGAAGAACCTCTACACTCTGTCTGTTATGTAATCAGAGTCATGTTATCGGCTGACTGTTTTTGTAGTCAAGATCAGTTCAAGGTCAGAGCGTGAATATGCCTGGACATTCTCACAAAGACTTTATGAATCTGTATATACGCTTGTTGGATGTTTGCTTTGATAGTATGCCGTGGATGTTTTAGGGCATAAAGAATAGATTATAACTTGCAACTTATAGCTTAAACATAAGTTCTGGATTGGGTTACCGGTACATGATGGTACATTCAGACTTGGAACGCAGTTAGAATACCCCTTGCACCCACGAGGGGATCCAGGAGTTGTTGAAAGTGGAGGCGCCTGGTGCAGCCTCTTTTTGGAAAATTCATGGTGGATTTCAACGATATGTTGCGAATTTCTGTTAATTTCACAGATTCTTACAAATGATTGTGTGCCACACAGCTTTTAATTTACTTGGCCTATTTGGCAGACGAGGGTTGGACTGTCACAATAGTGGTTCTCCTTCCTGGGAGTCGGGACTTGACAATGGCCACTCCTAATCGTGATCTGGCTTACATAACCTAACTACTGGTATATAAACCCTTTGGGACTGTTCTAGTGGGAAGTGTGGCAACAAGGGGCTTGGCTTGAATATCAAGAAGTGGTCTTATATGTAAGGGTGTACAGTATTGACACAGATAATGAAAATGACTTGCTCAAAGTAATCCAGCTCATCAGCTTCGTGCATGAAACATGCTGCTTTTCAAAAACAATGTGCTAAGGCGTAGATTTTTCTTTTTCAATATTTTTATTAATTTAGGCCTATGGGTCACATTGTGCCATTAAAAACTGTACTGTGGTATCAGTAAAATAAGTGTGTCCAAAAATTGTCGCTCGCTTATCTATTTTTGGTGTGTCTTATGAATTTTTGTTGTCAGGCATTTCAAATATCCTCGATTTATTTTTTGAAGTTGGAAAGTGAAATAAATATTTTATTCCCAAATTGTTTGTTTGTGTTGAATTGACAATCACATACCAGCCTGTTACATACCAGTAGCCTATTTGGAGTGCAGTTCACACTGGACAGAGACTGTTGACCATTGAATCCTGGCCATTAGACATACAGGCCATTGTCAACTTAATCCTGAATACTGAATCCTAACTACTGGACAGAGACTCAGAATCCTGACCACTGGACAGAGACCACTGACCACTGAATCCTGACCACTGGACAAAGACCACTGAGCACTGAATCCTGACCACTGGACAGAGACTCAGAATCCTGACCACTGGACAGAGACCACTGACCACTAAATCCTGACCACTGGACAGAGACTCAGAATCCTGACCACTGGACAGAGACTCAGAATCCTGACCACTGGACAGAGACTCAGAATCCTGACCACTGGACAGAGACTCAGAATCCTGACCACTGGACAGAGACTCAGAATCCTGACCACTGGACAGAGACTCAGAATCCTGACCACTGGACAGAGACTCAGAATCCTGACCACTGGACAGAGACTCAGAATCCTGACCACTGGACAGAGACTCAGAATCCTGACCACTGGACAGAGACTCAGAATCCTGACCACTGGACAGAGACTCAGAATCCTGACCACTGGACAGAGACTCAGAATCCTGACCACTGGACAGAGACTCAGAATCCTGACCACTGGACAGAGACTCAGAATCCTGACCACTGGACAGAGACTCAGAATCCTGACCACTGGACAGAGACTCAGAATCCTGACCACTGGACAGAGACTCAGAATCCTGACCACTGGACAGAGACTCAGAATCCTGACCACTGGACAGAGACTCAGAATCCTGACCACTGGACAGAGACTCAGAATCCTGACCACTGGACAGAGACTCAGAATCCTGACCACTGGACAGAGACTCAGAATCCTGACCACTGGACAGAGACTCAGAATCCTGACCACTGGACAGAGACTCAGAATCCTGACCACTGGACAGAGACTCAGAATCCTGACCACTGGACAGGGACTCAGAATCCTGACCACTGGACAGAGACTCAGAATCCTAACCACTGGACAGAGACTCAGAATCCTGACCACTGGACAGAGACTCAGAATCCTGACCACTGGACAGAGACTCAGAATCCTGACCACTGGACAGAGACCACTGACCACTAAATCCTGACCACTGGACAAAGACCACTGAGCACTGATGGACATGCAGAGACTACTGAAGACTGAATCCTGACAACTGGACAAGAGACTACTGACACTTAATCTTGGACCACTAGACAGAGAGATCAACGCGTTCTATTGTGTGTCCCATGTTGTCTAGTCGCAGCTTATTCCGTCAGACAATAATAGGAGACACTCACAGATGTGGAACATTCAAAAACGTTACACCGAACACGAACGAAGGCTCCATCTACCACTGTGCTACCTAAAACTAGAAACTACAGTGTGATCTGTGAAGAAAACAAATAAATATACACACCTTATGTTTTTCTCTGGATAAAAACGATGTTCCGTCTTTGAGGGAGGAGTTCCCGCCAAAAATTCACATGGCACCATATCTGATATTGGATTTTCGTTGAAGCTGAAGACAGCTGACGAAAGTTCCCAGCCAATGTTCCTCTCCGAGTTGCAAGTCATGAAAGTTCCTCAGCGCCGCTTCCAAGGTATCTAGAAGAAAAAAACGCAAGCAGAACCTTTTCTCGTCGCTAGGGGGCTCTTAGTTCCAAATGAATAAATAGTAAATACGGGCGGTACTTACCAAAGCGTGGAGATTTTCGGAAGAAACCTCATCGTAAAAATGTCGGAAATTAGCCTTCGTCATCGGAAAAGTCGGAAATTAACCGTCATCGAAAACTTCCTACTCCGTGTAGGCGCCAAAGACCGTCACGAGTTTCGCCATGTGCCATTTTAAGTTCCTCTTCCAAGTAAAATGGCCAAAGAATACTCACCAGTGAACTAGGTTCCTCTTCTGACTGGAGGTTCCTTAGCAACCCTCTCCAGGTTCCTGGAACGCAAAAAACTGAGCTAGAACATTTTTTCGAGTATCCTCTAAAATGAGTATCATTCGGAAAACGTTTGGGCAATACTCACCGGAAAACAAGGTCGGAACAAATCCCCTCCACATCGTCATCGGAAAATGGCCGAAAATATAGTCGCGTTATCGGAGATAGATAAATTTGTATTTTCCCGCCGACTGCAGGGTTTGTGTTCAAATTTCATGTACGTCATGTGGACATCTTTAATATTGATATCAACATTCCCTTTCTTGGTCTCGCTTTGATTATGTCACAAGACTGGAGTGAAAAGTAAAAGTTTCTGTATCTTCAACACGTCACTTTAGACGCGAAAGTGTGTGGGTAGAGACGGTCAGTTTGTATGGTCATTGCTCTGTTTCCCTCCCTCGTCCGCGCCCCTCTTCCCCCACGACGTAGCCATCCTTGTGCAGCATGCATAGACAAAGCATTTATACATGAATCAAGACAAAGCATTTATTTACACATGAATCAAGACAAAACATTTATACATGAAGACAAAGCATTTATACATGAATCAAGGCATGAATGTGCATAATGTTAAGGCGGATGGCTACGTCAGCTGAAATGAAAAGTCTGATATAGTTACATGACGCTGAAATGCAGAGTTTGATTTAGACATTCATGGGAAGGGAGCCAAGTACAATCATTGTATGTGCGTGTACATGAGAACCTGAGGAGACGAGCTGGGCCTACATTGTTGCCAAAAAAGACATGTACACACCGATAGGGGGACGCCTGGCAGAATGCGCGGGTGATGACACCCGCGCTGGAGGTGGAAGCATACACGGTCCCAACGACCGCGTCTGCGCTGAAAATGAAGACAATCATACAAGACATTCATACAAGAATAGGGAGGTTTAGAAATCAAACAATAAACGTTTAAACAGATTTTATATTGCATTTTCGGTACAAAAATAACGTTGTCGTTAACGTTTACGTTCGTTTGGTTTCTAAACCTCCGTAATATATTAAGCAGGACCTGGTTCTGAATTCGTCATACGACGCCTTCAGACGCAGGTTCTGCTTTGGTGGTAGGCCTATCCTGAAAAGGGAAAATCCTGAAAGAAAATGACAAGGCAAAACAATGTAGGCCTATACGACAAAACGTCACGTGGTACTGATTGTCTGTTCTTGTTGCGAAATAAGGCAGAAGTTTCCGATGGCTATTCCAGTAGGCTAAGTCCGTGGCGGACTTCTTTCGGATCATCGGGGGTTAGATCCCATCACGGGCACCCCTACGTCTATAATGACGTAGATATCACAGTCAATAAGATTCCACAGTGTGATTTCATAACAGTCAGCTACAGGCAGACGATACCACCGCGGCTATTGTCCACGTGGTTGCCAAAAAAGATCTCAAGTAGGCCCTATTCATGCGCAATTCTGAAGCCGATAGAATCCGAACATGGCGCCATCGGTTTCGTTTTTTTGAAAAGCGCGGGAAAATCAATTTTCAAGCCCAAACTGAAATCCCCATCCCAGCGCTCAGATCTATTTACAGAATAACAGGAATAATTATTCTCGTTGGCATAATAAAGCCATAACAGCCCGTTTTCGAGCAGACGACAATGCTCATGGACGTCAAATTCATGAATTGACGAAAATGCAGAGGGTCAGAGCTGCCTCGCCGCAGACGAATATTCAACTCAGCATGAAAACACTCTGTTTGCGTCATTGAATATTTTATGAAATTTTAGTAGCTATCCCCCTTTCGAATGGCTTCTGTTCTGCCTGTTACCACACTGTAGAATTGATCAACCAGTACCACGTCACAACATTTAGTTGACCACGACAAATACAAAGTACACCTCAAATTGGTGCAAAAAACGTCATGCGGCATGCGGGACAGGTTGTGAGAACATTTGGAGCGCCCCCTTTCCCAACCCAGGAACACCAACATTCACCCCAACTTCCACATTTCCCTGTTAGTTGTGCACGTGCAAGTTGGTGTTCCTTCTTTACTGTGCAAAGGAAGGGGTCGGGCCTACAAAGAAATGTCCTACCAGTTTCCACGTCTTCAGTGAGGGCTTTTCCATTGTGGCTTTTAGAATGATATCCAACATAGAATTATGATGTCCAACACAGAATTATATCCATAATCCAACACAGAATGATATCCATAATCCAACATAGAATGACATCCAACACAGAATGATATCCATAATCCAACATGACTTCCAACACAGAAAGACAACACAGAATGATAATCCAACATAGAATTAATCCAACACAGTCTGTACCAGTCACTCTCTCTGACAAAGTCTGTCCACAGGGTCATCTAGTACATAGCCTAGGTTTCGCCCCGAAAGAGTCAAGTTTCTGTAATCCAAGCCACAATTTCACCTCACCACATCGACGATGCAAGTCCATCCCAGAATCTCTGAAATGATTAAAGCCACACTGTATTCAATCCAGAAAGTGATTACGATGTAATCCGACTAGTGTAGTCAGGGCGGATCCACGATTTCGGAAAAGAGGGGGCGCCCTGTGCCAGAAACATTGAAATCTGTGGTGAATTTCAATGATTTGCTCCAAATTTCCGAATTTCACGGTCAATTTTACAGATTTGTTGGCCGAAAGGGGAGGCGTGCGTCGGGTGCGCCCCCCGGATCCGCGCCTGGTAGTGTAAAAATGTACTACGCTCTATCTGAATACATTAGAACTCTGTCTGGACTGTTTTTTTAAATGTGTGCTGAAAACTAGGCCTTGATTCTTTGAACATTGAAGTACGTATCGGGAAAGATTTTGGGGACCTTCACGAGGCTATGAGACCTCTGCATGCAACATGTTGAAAATGGCGTAAAATGCAATACAAATACAAATCATTTTGCGTCTGAAAAAGTTAGGATGACACTAAAAAGCGAGGAAGACCTTATTGCGCCCAAAACTTGGTCACTGATGCACGTGTAGGTACGAACCACGCTCAACCTGACAGAGAGGCCAACGCGTCAACCACTAGCCCATCAGGAAATCCCCCATCCATGGCCGGCGGGCAAGGCTGTGCCACGGGCTAGGCCTACAACTGGCATTACTGGGGGTAGGCCTACAGTACAGTTATGTTGAACCAACTTGGACCTTTTGCCAGTTTTGGCTCAGAGCGGCATCTTGCAACTCGGGCCTCACGTCATGATGTCTTCCAAAATACACGCAATTTCAACCGGTCTAAATCACCTTCCTGTTTCAAACCATGAAAAAACCTTCTCTTGGGCAATATTTCAAAGTAACGCCAGTAATTCTGGTTGAAAATTCGGAAAAAACAATGAAAAAACTTGCCTCCTTCCTGACAGCCGATGAGAGAGAAAACAGCAAGATTCGATCCAGGACCAACTGTGGTGTGATGGCGAGAAGCACGCACTACACCATCCAGGCGGCCGGTCTCATGATTACGTCATAATCTCACTGGAGGGCTACGCCTACTATCAGACTACAGCGCTCCACTATCATAGAACGACTACAGCGAAAACGCCGAAAATGGAATTGTCCAATGACCATGCTACTCTATGTACACAGTGTACACATGTATTACGGCCGCCTGGATGGTGTAGTGCGTGCTTCTCGCCATCACACCACAGTTGGTCCTGGGTCGAATCTTGCTGTTTTCTCTCTCATCGGCTGTCAGGAAGGAGGCAAGTTTCTCCATTGTTTTTTCCGAATTTTCACCCAGAATTACTGGTATTACTTTGAAATAAGGCCCAAGAGAAGAAGGTGATTTAGACCGGTTGAAACTGCGTGTATTTTTCATGTGAAATTGCGTGTTTTTTCATGATTTGAAACAGGAAAGTGATTTAGACCTGTTGAAATTGCGTGTTTTTTGGAAGACATCATGGCGTGAGGCCCGAGCTGCAAGATGCCGCTCTGAGCCAAAACTGGCAAAATTCTCCAAGTTGGTTCAACATAACTGTACTGTACCCCCAGTAATGCCAGTTGTAGGCCTAGGCTCTAGCCTGTGGCACGGCCTTGCCCGCCGGCCATGGATGAAGCATTTCCTGATGGCCTAGTGGTTGACGCGTTGTCGTCTCTGTCAGGTTGAGCGTGGTTCGTACCTACACGTGCATCGGTGACCGAAGTTTTGGGCGCAATAAGGTCTTCCTCGCTTTTGTGATCCTAACTTTTTCAGACGAAATGATTTGTATTTGTATTGAATTTTACGGTATTTTCAACATGTTGCATGTAGAGGTCTCATAGCCTCGTGAAGGGCCCTAAAATCTTGCCCGATACGTACTTCGATGTTCAAAGAATCAGGGCCTAGTTTTCAGCACTCATTAAAAAAACTGCAGCCAGAGCTCTAATGTATTCAGATAGAGCGTAGTACATTTTTACACTACACTAGTCGGATTACATCGTAATCACTTTCTGAATACAGTGTGGCTTTAATCATTTCAGAGATTCTGGGATGGACTTGCATCGTCGATGTGGTGAGGTGAAATCGTGGCTTGGATAACAGAGACTTGACTCTTTCGGGGCGAAACCTAGGCTATGTACTAGATGACCCTGTGGACAGACTTTGTCAGAGACAGTGACTGGTAGGCCTACAGACTGTGCTGGATTAATTCTATGTTGGACTGGATATCATTCTGTGTTGGCTACATTCTATGTTGGATTCCGGATGCGCCATTTTGTGTTGGATATCACTCTATGATGGATTGGACATCATTCTGTGTTGGATTATGGATATCATTCTCTGTTGGATTATATGGGTATAATTCTGTGTTGGATTATATGGGTATACATGTAATTCTGTGTTGGACATCATAATTCTATGTTGGATATCATTCTAAAAGCCACAATGGAAAAGCCCTCACTGAAGACGTGGAAACTGGTAGGACATTTCTTTGTAGGCCCGACCCCTTCCTTTGCACAGTAAAGAGGGAACACCAACTTGCACGTGCACAACTAACAGGGAAATGTGGAAGTTGGGGTGAATGTTGGTGTTCCTGGGTTGGGAAAGGGGGCGCTCCAAGGGATTCTTGGAGAGGGCGCTGTACGAGTTATGGCGGACAATCCGAATTGCTCTCAAATTTTCGCTAATTTGACGCAGAATTCATGAGTAGAATCACGTTATAATACGTTATCATGGATCAAGAGACTCTAGCGAACCTAGAGATACTAGGTTTGTCCAGAACGGCAACTGCAGTTGAGGTGAGAGAAGCGTATAAACGTCTTGCTAAAATTTACCATCCAGACAAAGATGGCGGCGATGGCGCGAAATTCCAAAGTATAAACAATGCATATGTACAGCTGTCAAGCGTAAACGTTGGTTGTTCGATTGTCGTGGATCTCAATCCCTCATTGATTGACAAGTGGATTGCATTATGTGAGGAAATGTACGGGGCACCTTGTGACCTTGGGGCCAATGGAATGAAATACTCTTCAACTTTTGTTACCCCAGATTCGGAGGGCTCTGCCAGTCATGAAAATATCATGGGGACTATTCACGTCACGGTGTACGCTTCTACGGCCAGAATGCACGTTCAGGGTAATTCTTACATTCTGTGGTTCATTGGCCACTTTCCTCAAATGTTGAACTACATGGTCAATGATGTTCAAGTACCGAAATCTCTGATGGCTGCCACTGATGTGACTGCTGAGAAGGAATGTTCCTGTCCTGCTTGCGAAAATCCTGACTCGGACTCTATGATTCAGTGTTTCTACTGCAAGTCATGGATTCATTACATCTGCACAGGTTTTTCGAAAACTGATCTACAGCCATTCATCACAAATGCGAAGAAAAGGTTTCGCTGTTCCTCATGCCTACAAAACAGAAAGAACAACAACAAGAAATCTGTGCCTTCAAACGCTGATGCAGATTCTGCCGCAACAAGCCAGTCCTCTACTACCGTGAATCACCCTCCTGCCACGAGAGAGGACCTACAACTACTTGAAAGTAACCTTGTTCGATGCATTGAGAAACTACAAGTAACCATGCAGAACAGTGCTTCTTATACGCAAGAACTGGATAAAAGTTCAAATGGGCCACCCAACTCCAAGGTGGATGGCGACTGCCAAACTGATGACATGCCATGCAAATATTGTGAAGAATCAAAGGTCAAGTTGTCGAACACCTTGTTTCAGGCTGAGATGGACTTGGCATCCCAGAAACAGAAGTACATGTACAACCGGGATATGCACCTTTATAAACAAAGAATAAAAGTCCTTGAAGAACAGAACTCTAGTCTCAACAAAGATTTTGAATCACTGATGTCGAGAGCTAAGTTCAAGGATGACCAAATCACGGCATTGGAGGAGAAATGTAACTCGCTTTCGGTAACTTTAGGAGCAGCTCAGGATGAGGTAATAGCTCTGAAGTTACACGCATCAAGAGTTGATGACAGTCTACTATATTCGGACGTTGTCAAAGGAAACAGCCCGCAGAGAAGCAATCGTGCTTCCCCTGAAGTTGAAGTAACGGAGCCGAAGAAGACAGTACTCCTGGTTGGTTCCTCTCAAACCAAAGGCATTCGAGAGGATTGGCTTTCGCGTGACTTTCAAACCGTAAAGCGAACTGCATACACATCTGAGGAAGCTCGAGCCGCAATATTCGAATCAAGTGAGCTACCATATATTGTTGCATTTCACGTGATAACGAATGATGTGAAAGAGGACTATAGCCAGATCGTTGCAGATAACATTGCAGACTTGGTGAGCGACACACAAAAGAAATCTCCCTCTACAAAAGTGGTCCTCTCTCTTGCGCCGGTGAGGGAAGATAATTATATCTGGAACAACCGTTGCCAGACAGTGAATTCTCTGCTCTGTGAGCGCTTTGAAAACGACGACTCATTGACGATTTGTGACAATCAAAATATCCTGATCGAGCATGGGCACATTTCTCGGGATGGCGTTCACTTAACTAAGTCAGGAACAAGTCGTCTGGCCGCAAATCTAAAGGAATGTCTGTACTCAGCGCTGGAGATCCCTAGAATCTTGAACGAACCATCGACGAAGCGATACAGAAGAAATCGTAGATCAAGACAGGACTTTCATCACAGGGACTATCAGGCCAGAAAATATGAATACTCGGATTCAGATGATCAGAACTACATATATAGATCAAGAAATAGGGCCTACTTCAATAGACATGATAGATATGACAAATATGATGATGATCAAAACTCAAAGTGGGAAAAAAAACTATGAGTCCCGTTCAGGTCGAAATTGGTAAATTTCATTCGGTACTGCGTGTTTAACTGAATGTGTTCTAGTGGATCGTACAAATGGTTTACCAAACGGGTCACCCAATACGGCTTGTCAGTAGGTTGTTGGAATGTAAATGGCCTGTTCTCAAAGGACCACAATAAGTTGAAGGATAAATCCTTTCTAAACGAGATTAACTCGCTCGATATTTTCGGTATTGTAGAAGCGCATTTCGATGCCTCTTCTGATGTATCAGTTATCGGATATGAAACATTCCCAATTTACAGGAAAAGGGCAAAAAGAGCAACCCGAGATCACGGTGGCATCGTGATCTACATGAAACAATCCCTGAGAAATGGAGTTCGAATCCTCAAAAACACCAACACAAATTACCAGTGGATTGTATTGAAAAAAGCTTTTTTTCATCTAAATAGAGACATTTATGTATGTTTTACTCACATTCCACCAGCTTCATCAAGCTATTCTACAAAATTAGAATATGATATCCTTCAGCTTATTGAGTCTGATTGTGTAAAGTTTTCCAATAATGGAGAACTCATGATACTTGGTGATTTAAATGCAAGAACTAAAGACAAAGCTGATCTCATTACTGATGATGATAATGATGGTTTTGTCCCATCACCCAATGACTATCTCATAGACAAATGTATCCCGCATAGACACTCACAGGATCAACAGAATGCATGTGCAAGGGGCAAATCCCTCCTAAAAAATGTGTATCTCAGCACAGCTGAGAATTTTGAATGGCAGATCATTTGGTGACTCCCTAGGCAAATATACATATCATGGGCCACATGGTAGCAGCGTAATTGATTACGGAATTGTCTCAGAAAATCTTTTATCATCAATATTGTATTTTGATATTGCTGATCTTCGTAGGACATTATCTGACAATTGTAAGATTACAACACGGATTATAGCTTCGTGGACTCCTGATAATATTGTTTATGAAGGAAAGCCTGATGATAGCTATGAACGAATGCAGGTTGGGTTCAAATATGATAAATTACCTTCTGTAGCTTTTCAGAGGGCTTTTCACAGTCCAGAAGTTCAGAATTTGATCAGTAATTTTAAAGGGAAAATGTCTTCCACCAACAGTATTGATATAAATTGTGACAGTCTGGTTCAAGATCTGAATGGTATCTTAATAAAAGCTGCAGAAATGAGCCTAAAGAAACGAACAACTAATACTGATGCAAGGAAGAATGTCAGACCTAAAAAATGGTTGGGCACTCCTCTGAAAATACAAAGACAAAAAATTGATGAGTTGAGTAGTATGTTGTCAAAAAATCCATACAACACTAATCTTCGCTCACTTCTTTTTAAATCACTCAAGGAATACAAAAAATCAGTAAAATTTTGGAAGAAAAAATATTTTAAAGACTTAATTGACAAACTAGATCACATGAAAGAAAACGATCCTTCCCAGTACTGGAAAATTTTAAAACTACTTAAAGACAGTAATCAGGAATCGTCAAAAGACCCATCAGAAATTCCAATGCATAAATGGGAGGAACATTTTAGGAAATTAAATTCCATAGACCACCACTCAGGTTTAGAACATACAAATAAGCAGTTATGGAACCTTCTAAAACAGGAGATCTCTCACTCTGAATTAACTACAAGTAATAAAGATCAGGATTCCTGTACAGGTGTGTTAAATGAGGAAATATCAAATGATGAGATTTTAAAAGCAATTCAGTCTATAAAACGAGGCAAAGCCTGTGGCCTAGATACTATCAGTGGTGAAATGTTAAAAGAGAGGCGCTGGAGTCAGTTGACAAATATAAGTACTTGGGTATTATCTTCCAGCCTTCCGGTTCCTTCTCAAAGGCAAAGGATGATCTGTTTCAAAGGGGACTTAAAGCCTTCTATAAAATATGTCGTTCATTTGGCACAGTCTATCCTAACATCAAAACACTCCTGCACCTAGGCCTATTTGATCACACAATTTTACCAGTGATAATTTATGGATCTGAAATTTGGGGCACTTTCAATCCAAACTCGGCCAAAATTAAAAGGACCAAAGATTATAAACTTGCCAAAGCTTACGAAGGGAACCATGCAGATAGACTGAACATGAAATTTTGTAAATATATCTTGCAAGTACATAAGAATACATCAAACAATGCAGTATTAGGAGAACTCGGCATGCATCCTTTATATATTGAGATCAGTAAGCGGGTCATTGCCTATTGGCATAGGTTAGAATCAACAGATAAAAAGAACTTAGTAAAATCTGCTCTAATTGAAAGTAAAAAACTGCATGAAAATGGGCACACTTCGTGGTTCTCCACGGTTGATGCCATTTTATTAAATTCAGAGGAAGATGATTTCAAAGATGTAGTTCATAAACACCATACATTTACAAAAAAGTTACTAATCAAAAAACTCTATAAAATTTTGAAAATCCAATATGAATCCAAATGGAAACAAGAAATATTTGATGATATCTCAAGCAGGAATATCTGTGGCAACAAACTTAGAACATTCAGATTTTTTAAATATAATTTCCTTTTTGAAAATTACCTTATTGATGTAAAAAACTCAAAACACAGAAAATCTATTACTAAGCTTAGAATTAGTGCACATGACCTAGCAATTGAAAGGGGCAGATATCTTGGTCTCGATCCTGAGAAAAGAATCTGTGGTCAGTGTACTTCAAACGAAGTAGAAGATGAGATACACTTCCTCACCTCTTGTCCTAAATTTACCTCCCAGAGAGATGAACTTTTTAATAAAATCACTGATACCGGTACATCTACATGCTTCAGAAACAATTTTGAAAAACTAGATAATAAGAACAAATTCATTTGGCTCATGACTTGTGAAGAGAGTAGAATTTGTAATCTTGTAGCGGAATACATTCATAATTGCTTCCAACTTAGAGCACCCTGAACCAGACTGTCACAACTATTTGAATTTGAATCTTTTGTACATATTTATCTCATATAATCACACTTTGTTTTTGCTTTTATTTGTTTATTCTCAATCACAATCACACTCATGTATATACTATGATTCTGTACCCCGCGAGGGTTTATGATTAATAAATATATTTCTATTTCTATTTCTGACATGATTTGATGACTTGTTCTCCCTCAAAATCTATGAAAAATTCATTTTGAAACGATCTGGTTCCCGCCGTTATGGTGCGATCGTACGCCAGTACGTTCGCATGCTGACCTATGAACTTCTGGCCTGAGGAAAAAATATCAATGATGTCATTTCATCAAATTGTGATTGGTCAACGTCTTTACCGGGAACACGTCATGCACGTGGGTTGCTGCAAGCTTTGCCTTGATTGGTTGCTATTTTTCGGACTGGGGAAATCCGTTGAACAAGGAATGTGGTTTGCTTGCGTGAAGGTCAAGGCAGGAGAAGCCGTCGAGTCTTTACCTTACCTCAGTCAAGATGTACGCTACGGCATTGGTAACTCAAATAATGAACACCCCCTACAGATTATATTGTCTACATTTCGTTTCGTAACTTTCCATTCACTAGGGAGGTTTCGAAATCAAACGATAAACGAAAACTTTACGACAACGTTATTTTTCATACCACACATTAACCAGGTTTTATATTGCATTTTCGGTAGAAAAATAACGTTGTCGTTAACGTTTACGTTTATCGTGTGATTTCGAAGCCTCCCTTATATGTTATAGGTTAAACGTTAAACGTAAACGACAAAGTTATTTTCTTACATGTACTAACTGTCAACAGGTACGGCAGCCGTACTCATATTCCCATCGGCTAAAGGTACGGTATCGTTTTTTTGCGCATGCGCAGCAACTTGTATTTCCGTCCTTACCGTACGAAAATGCAATATAAAATCTGGTTATGTGTAGTGTGAAAAATAACTTTGTAAAATTTACGTTTATCGTTAGATTTCTTAACCTCCCTAATTAGTCCAGTCAGTTTGCAATTTGATCCCAAACAAATTGCAACAGAAATCGTTTCACTTCTATGTGATTCTGGAAGGTCCTGATTACATCATACTAAACATTTAAAATCGGGAAATGCCCTGATTTACGTAGATGCTTCATTAACTTCATTAACCATTACTATTCTACTTCATTAACCATTACTATTCTGGCCTTCTACTACAAATTCAACTGTGCATGTACTGCTACCTATTTTCTCGTCCATTTTAGGCCCTATTCATGTATTAGCAATAGATAGAAATATGGAAACTCTTAGTCAAATAGGCATAATTAAAACATCATCATTAACCTCGTATTTGTTGTAAAAATGACAAATTTGTTGATTTGGGGCAAAATATGGCGTAATGTGTCATTTCTCATTTTACAACACAGCGACAACATATAATGTTCAAATCATGCCTAGAGTTGCCATATTTCTATCTATTGGTAACACATTTAGAGGGTCTAAAATGGACGAGGAAAACGTTTAGCAGTATCTCCAATAAATATCAATTGGGCATTTCCCGATTTTATATTTTTCTAGATTTTTGGTATGATGTAGTCAGTACCTTCTAGCATCACATACAAGTGAAAAGATTTCTGTTGCAATTTGTTTTGAGTTGAGCCCCTTTTTTACTAAGAATGACTGGACTAAATAAGTCATCCTAACATGCCTAAGGTCACATCGGGGGGAGCCATGTGGAGGAACTTTTTGAGATTTCATCGGGTACTTGACAGTCAGGAAAAACTTTCGCCAGTTCCGTGGCTAGCCTGATATTATGGAGGTTAAGAAATCAAACGATAAACGTAAACTTTACGACAATGTTACTACACATTCACCTGAAGTTATATTGCATTTTCGGTACAAAAATAACTTTGTCGTTAACGTTTACGTTGATCCTTTGATTTCTAAACCTCCGTATTTATGCTTGCAGTTCTCGTTTGAGTTTGCTTCGTTTCGTTTCAGTTCAGCAGTATTTCCGTAGTTTTCACCCCATTGCTTCATTGCCGTTGATCCATGACTAAGAATTAAACATGTTAAAGGTCTATTTTGAAAGATATCCTATTGCCCGCCGGGCAATCATTGTTTTTGTTTTGGTTAGCGTAGTGTCACCGTTGATTAACAGGCCCCTGGAGAGCTATCAGTGAGTTTAGAACACGTACCTAACTAAAAGTATCTAAAAAACACAACACGTATCTAAAACACACCCCGAGCTCACGAATTCGTGAGTCGGGGTGTGTTTTTTTACAAACTAGCGTTGTTTTGGTTGGATACATGTGTTCTAAACTCACTGATAGCTCTCCAGGTGCCTGTGCCATAATGCACAGCGCTGTCTGGTAATCAACGCTGACACTACGCTAATCAAAACAAGAACAAAGAGTGCCCGCCGGGCACTCGTATCTTTCGGATCTCTCCCTGTAATTTAAAGTGACTTAACAATATGACGACCCCACCTTCCTTGAACAACACAAGCCACGCCGTCGCGTCTTCCCAAGACGATTCCGCGTCCCCGTCGGAGGGTTTGTACAAAGTAATGTATCTTTGGGTTTTACCCGTCTGTTTCGGTCTGCCGGGCAATATCATGGCCATCCTGGTGGCTAGTAGAGAACACAATAGGAAGCTCTCTTTCCGTGTATCTACATGATCGCCATGGCCTTCGCAGATACGGTGCTTCTCCTTGAGATGGCCTGGGTCATCGTCCTCCTCATTCTCATCGACCATGGCGTCATCACGTCACCGGAGTACCCCATGAGGTAAGTTAGTTTTGCCGGAAATCGGTAAGCCAGGCGTACAGTCTTTGACAAAAGTTTATCTCCACCTGATACCTTGAATATTTCAAATACTACTTGCCCACTTTTAACACGATTTGTTTCTTATGAAAGTATATCCTATTGGTCATATTTCTGCATCAAAACTTTGGAAATTTCGAAATATCGTAATTATGTATAAGCTCGTCAGAAAAAACACTAAATATCAATTTTTGGTTACGTAATTTTTTCGTGATTTTCCTTGCAGCTTTGATAGAGCCGAAGTTTCGAAGGATTTGGGGCTTTGTTTCATCAAAATATGTTGAGTGGTTGCTGAGATATTTGAGATCAAAATTTTGATAATTTGAGATTTTCGTGCTTTTCAGGAAATTTTGATGTCATTAGATAATGTTGGCATCAAAATATGGGTTTGGGGACTTTTTGCGTTATTTGGGACGAAATATTGCATATTTTTCAAAATATCATAATGTTGATACATGTATTTTGAAAATCATCAACTTCTAACCAATTTGTGCTAAACGTTCCAAAACTTCATATTTCTACATTTTTAGGTGTGCTGTGTCTACTGCTATCAAATTTTTGTCAAAAAATCGAAATTTTCAAATTATCAAAATGTTGATAATCTCAAATATCTCAGCAACCATTCAACAGGTTTTGATGAAAGAAATCTTAAAGTCTTTAGAAGCTTCTACGCTATCAAAGCAGCAACAAAAGTCACCACAAAATTGCACAATAAAAATGTTGATTTTTAGTGTTTTTTCTGATGAGCTATTACATAATTACGATATTTTGAAATATCCACAAATTTTGATGCCGAAATATATGACCAACAAGATATACTTTCAATCTGAGCCTTTTGTCTCAAAATGAAACGGAAAATATTTTCGGCGGAGAGACTGACAGTCTCATTCTGAGATCACTCAACTCAGATTGAGATGTCATTGTCTCGGGCCGAAATATTTTCTGTTTCATTTTGAGTCAAAAAGTATTTCGAACCATTTTGTCCCTATAGTGAGATCTGAGTCTCCACTCGAGTTGATTTTTTCCCTGTAATCTCTGGGGATTCGTTTCTATAGGCATGCCCCTAAAGCGGGTGATCCACTGTTGCGATTTCGGCTTGAGACGGGGTTGCGTTCCCTTGCGGTTACCTTATAAGGACTTCCGATTGCCATATAAGGCGATCGCAAGGGACCGCAACCCCGTCTCAAGCCCAAATCGAGACAGTGGATTCCCCGCTTTAGGCTGCTTTTCCACGAGACGTTTGCGGGCGCGGAATAGGAGGCGGGCGCGGGTGCGGGTGAATTAGCTAAAGGAAAATACGTTGGATCGATCTTTTCTACCCGCGTCCGCCTCCTATTCCGCGCCCGCAAACGTCTCGTGGAAAAGCAGCCTTAATCCGTCATGAAACAGTAGAAGCGGACACGTGAGGCGGAAGCGACATTGTATGCGAAAATGCATACCAGCATATACCGCTTCCGCATTCCGCATGCCGGGTGTCCAGTAAACGCGGCTTTATCCCCGTTGCAAAAATTCCTAGATCCGCCCCTGAACTGAGATTCAGTCTTTGTTTCCCAGGTTCCATGTCTATGTGGTGTCCCCCCATAAATCTATGTGGTGTCCCCCCATAAGTCCGACACTTCACAAGTCCGACATCCCAAAAGTTCGAAGTATCATAAGTCCGACAATGGAAAAATCACTTTAAAAATGTACCACAATTCCGAAGCACAACAAGTCCGACATCCCACAAGTCCGACGTTTAGAGAAAGGTATCATAAGTCCGACGTTCAGGGAAAGGTATCATAAGTCCGAAGTACCATAAGTCCGACATCCCATAACTCCGACAAGAAGGGGTTGGGAGTTCGGACTTATGGTACTTCGGACTTCTGGGATGTCGGACTTGTGGTACTTCGGACTTGTGGGATGTCGGAGTTGTGGGACGTCGGACTTGTGAGATGTCGGACTTGTGGGATGTCGGGCTTGTGGGACGTCGTATATGTGGGATGTCGGACTTCTGGGGGGGAATCGTGTATGTACCATGTGTATGTACCAGTGCCATGTTGTCGGGCCTGTTCCTGGCCGAGATGTGCCATGTTGTCGGGCCTGTTCCTGGCCGAGATGTCCCTCGATCGTATGTTCGCCGTCAGATTCCCTATGAAGGCAGCCAGTCTGTGTTCCACGACAAGGGCCAAGGCGACGGTTGCGGTGACGACCGTTCTGATCGTGGCGATCAACGTGTATCTAATGTTCGTGGCTAAATATATAAGGGATCCAATCCTAGGTAAAAAATATCTCTCTCAACTCGAAGTCTGTCGTCCAAGGCGACGATTTTGCCATACGAGGTCAAGGCTATTACCACGGTGTACAATCAACCTTACCGTACAGCTGCGGGAGAAAGTTCCGGTCACATACGGTTGGCAAAGCTGAGATTCCAAATCACTATAAATACCATGCTAAGGGCAAAATGATAACCCAAGGTGAATGAATACACTAAAAAAGCCTAGCTGCTGCAATATCCCCCAGAAATTCGCAGGAGAACGCATGGAAAATCGGCAATTTTAAAATGAACTGTACGGCTACGGGAGAAGTCGAATTCTCCCGCAGCCGTACAGTTCATTTTAAAATTGCCGATTTTCGATGCGTTCTCCTGCGAATTTCTGGTCGATATTACAGCAGCATGCCTTTTATAGTGCATTAGTTTACCTAGGACTGTCAATTTGCCCTCAGCAGTGGCATTTATAGTAATTTGGAATCTCAGCTTTGCCAAGCGTATGTGACCGGAACTTTCTCCCGTAGCTGTACGGCAAGGTTGATTGTACACCGTGTTTACACTGAGTGAGCCAAAAGCCAGCAGTACACGAGGCGATAGCGCAAGCGAACAAAATCTGCTGTTGGCGCCAGATTTGCGCTGGACAGCGATGCATGGAATCCTCTCGCCGATTGTCAAACAATAGCGAGGTTTCGCAAATCTGACGAAACAGGAAGTACGAAATACGAAATTCAATTTCATTTCCAGGACCTAATGTATTTCTGCAGGTTGTTGGTACTGTGCGTCTTTTATAGAATATCATGCAAGACCGAGTTGTGGTGCATCTTGAATTTTTTAATTTCCACTTCGTATCTATGATGTGTAAACGAAAGATAAATTTCAAAGTTTAATATACACAGTAACTCTATCGGTCTAACACCATACGCTGAAAGACGCTCTTGCAGCAGGCGATAAGTGGTACCAAATACATTACATCATGGAAATGAAGTTCAATTTCGTATTTCGTTGTTCGTGTTTCGTCAGAATATATCGCCTAGTCTGCGGTGACTGGTGAGAAGATCGGTGGCGAGTAGATCGCTTGCGATATCGCCTCGTTTGCTGCTGGCTGAAGCGTGATCATTGGCGCACGGATGCGGTCCGTTTCCGTAAACAAGTCAGGCTTTCTATTTGCAAGATATTCTTATATAATCTTCTGCTCTACCGATTTCTTCGCTAGGCATTCATGCAGTCATCATCATAATCCCAAATGAACCCGAACTCGAACTCCTGACCTACAGCTTCCAGTTGATGGTTGGAACACTAGGACCCTTCATCGTAATTCTCACCTGCAACATTACAATAATAGCAACGCTTAGAAGCGCTTCAAGAGAACGAAAAGCTCTGGACCAGGGAGCGCAAATCAAAGCACGTGACCGGATGGAGAAGAGCACGACACATCTCACGCGCATGCTGATTGCGGTCAGTGTGGCCTACGTCGTCTTGACCTTACCATTTCGGTTGTACCACCTCATCTTGAAGATACCCGCTGTCGGGTCAATATACGATATGGAGAGTTTGTTCTGGAAGAAGCGCTACGTTCTCCAAGCGTGGATTCTCATGTCCGTCTGGACGTATAATTTTGCAATAAATTTCTTTCTGTATTGTATCGGGGGTGGAAAACAATACAGGAAGGACGCAAAACACATTTTGAAGAGTTGCTGCTTGACGTCATAGAATAGGATATTTTCAAGCGCTTTTCCAGATCATCCTGTCAACGCACTCATGTTCCACCATTTCAAAATAGGATTGGAACAGCAGCGTGAATCTATACAAATCGGCAAAATGGATGTTGGGCAGAGCAATTGACACCAGGCCTATACTTAGAAGTGATAGATTGACCGTTGGAGGGCAAGACAGCGCCGACAGCAAAGTAGGCCTATATACCCTTATCATAAACACTGTTGAGTAGCCTACAAATGCGCTCAATTCTGTTTGTCAATGTCGCAATAAGTTGTTATTCTGAAATTTGGTTCGATATTTTAAAAAAAGAAAATACAGATGTACTATTACTGGCGCTCCCCGCATTGTTATTGCTATTTCTGTAGCTTCTTATGCTGTTGCTGTCACAGGGATCCAGTTATGACACAACGTTCACATGATCAACATCTACGATGGTCGTTGTTTGTGACTGGTCCCTCCCAATGCGTAACGCTCCGTCCCTAAATGTAATTCGCTCGTTTCTAAACGGAAATGCCTAACTCTACCGCGACTGAGGCGTCTGCTGCTGAGATCCTCTAGCCTACATTGCAGGAATACCGGTACATGTACATGTATATGTTCGAAAGCTGCGTTATCAGTATGCCTCAGGCCCACGCACACAACCAACTGAAGAGATTTTTGGGACACAGCCTTTCAGCGATCCCAAGCTTCCTACGCTACCATTCTGCATAATGCATCGTGTAGAAATCGGCTACCCTCTGCAGCAAGCAGCCAGATTCCGTGTTCAACGCTTTGGGATTTTCTCGTGCGCCCAATCAGAAGCCTCGTTTCTTCGTCGTTCACAGAGGAAAAAATATCAATGATGTCATTTCATCAAATTGTGATTGATCAACGTCATTACCGGGAACACGTCATGCACGTGGGTTGCTGCAAGCTTTGCCTTGATTGGTTGCTATTTTTCGGACTTTGGAAATCCGTTGAACAGGGAATGTGGTTTGCTTGCGTGAAGGTCAAGGCAGGAGAAGCCGTCGAGTCTTTACCTGACCTCAGTGAAGATGTACGCTACGGCATTGGTAACTCAAATAATGAACACCCCCTACAGATTATATTGACTACATTTCGTTTCGTAACTTTCCGTTCACTAGGGAGGTTTCGAAATCAAACGATAAACGAAAACTTTACGACAACGTTATTTTTCATACTACACATTAACCAGGTTTTATATTGCATTTTCGGTACAAAAATAACGTTGTCGTTAACGTTTACGTTTATCGTGTGATTTCGAAACCTATCATAATCCCATCGGCTAAAGGTACGGCATCGTTTTTTGCGCATGCGCAGCAACTTGTATTTCCGTCCTTACCGTACGAAAATGCAATATAAAATCTGGTTAATGTGTAGTGTGAAAAATAACGTTGTCGTAAAATTTACGTTTATCGTTTGATATCTTAACCTCCATAATTAGTCCAGTCAATTCGCAATTTGACCCCAAACAAATTGCAACAGAAATCGTTTCACTTCTATGTGATTCTGGAAGGTCCTGATTACATCATACTAAAAAAATTAAAATCGGGAAATACCCTGATTTACATGTAAATGCTTCATTAACTCCCATTACAATATTCTGGCCTTCTACTACAAATTCAACTGTTCATGTACTGCTACCTATTTTCTCGTCCATTTTAGGCCCTATACATGTATTAGCAGTAGATAGAAATATGGAACCCCTTTGTCAAATAGGCATAATTAAAACATCATTAACCTCGTATTTGTTGTAAAAATGACAAATTTGTTGATTTGGGGCAAAATATGGCATATGTGTCATTTCTAATTTTACAACACAGCGACAACATAATGTTCAAATCATGCCTAGAGTTGCCCAAACTCGTCCCCAGTGGGTTTACGTTCCTACAACACCACTGGAAAGGGCTGACGACTTCAGGGATACTGCGCATGCGCGATATACTAATTTATAAGGCGAATCACACGGAGCTGGCACCCGCGGCATGAAGTTCCCAACTAAACTATTCGTTTGAAATTGCTCTAATACTCAAACAACTTCGTGTTTTGGGTGTATTATATGACCCTTTAGGCATATATGATATTTTTCAGTCATCGAAGAACGAAATATTGTGGGAAACAAACATTTTGGCACGCTGCCAGTGGTTGTCCAGAAATTTTGGACAAGTCGCAGCCCTTTCCAGAGATATCCTCGGATGAGGTAGATCTGGGTACGAGATTGAGAGTTGCCATATTTCTATCTATTGGTAACACATTTAGAGGGTCTAAAAATGGACGAGGAAAACGTTAGCAGTATCTCCCATAAATATCAATTGGGCATTTCCCGATTTTAAATTTTTCTAGATTTTTGGTATGATGTAGTCAGTACCTTCTAGCATCACATACATGTACAAGTGAAAAGACTTCTGTTGCAATTTGTTTTGAGTTGAGCCCCTTTTTTACTAAGGATTACTGGACAAAATAAGTCATCCTAAGGTCACATCGGGGGGAGCCTGGTGGAGGAACTATTTCATCGGGTACTTGACAGTCAGGAAAAACTTTCGTCAGTTCCGTGGCTAGCCTGATATTATGGAGGTTAAGAAATCAAACGATAAACGTAAACTTTACGACAACGTTACAACTACACATTCACTTGATGTTATATTGCATTTTCGGTAACAAAAATAACTTTGTCGTTAACGTTTACGTTGATCCTTTGATTTCTAAACCTCCGTATTTATGCTTGCAGTTCTCGTTTGAGTTTGCTTTGTTTCGTTTCAGTTCAGCAGTATTTCCATCGTTTTCACCCCATTGCTTCATTGCCGTTGATCCATGACTAAGAATTAAAGGTCTATTTTGAAAGATATCCTATTGCCCGGCGGGCAATCATTGTTTTTGTTTTGGTTAGCGTAGTGTCACCGTTGATTAACAGGCCCCTGGAGAGCTATCAGTGAGTTTAGAACACGTACCTAACCAAACGTATCTAAAAAACACAACACGTATCTGAAACACACCCCGAGCTCACGAATTCGTGAGCTCGGGGTGTGTTTTTTACAAACTAGCGTTGTTTTGGTTGGATACATGTGTTCTAAACTCACTGATAGCTCTCCAGGTGCCTGTGCCATAACGCACAGCGCCGTCTGTTAATCAACGGTGACACTACGCTAATCAAAACAAAAACAAAGAGTGCCCGCCGGGCAATATCTTCCGGATGTCTCCCTTTAATTTAAAGTGACTTAACAATATGACGACCCCACCTTCCTTGAACAACACAAACCACGCCGTCGCGTCTTCCCAAGACGATTCCGCGTCTCCGTCGGAGGATTTGTACAAAGTAATGTATCTTTGGGTTTTACCCGTCTGTTTCGGTCTGCCGGGCAATATCATGGCCGTCCTGGTGGCTAGTAGAGAACACAATAGGAAGCTCTCTCCGTGTATCTACATGATCGCCATGGCCTTCGCAGATACGGTGCTTCTCCTTGAGATGGCCTGGGTCATCGTCCTCCTCATTCTCATCGACCGTGGCGTCATCACGTCACCGGAGTACCCCATGAGGTAAGTTAGTTTTGCCGGAAATCGGTAAGCCAGGCGTACAGTCTTTGACAAAAGTTTATCACCACCTGATACCTTGAATATTTCAAATACTACTTGCCCACTTTTAACACGATTTGTTCCTTATGAAAGTATATCCTATTGGTCATATTTCTGCATGAAAATTTTGGAAATTTCGAAATATCGTAATTATGTAATAGCTCGTCAGAAAAAACACTAAAAATCAATTTTTTGTTATGTAATTTTTTCGTGATTTTCGAAGTTTCGAAGGATTTGGGCTTTGTTTCATCAAAATATGTTGAGTGGTTGCTGAGATATTTGAGATTATCAAAATTTTGATAATTTTAGATTTTCGTGCTTTTCAGGAAATTTTGATGCCATTAGATAAAGCTGACCTCAGAATATGGGTTTGGGGACTTTTTGCGTTATTTGGGAAGAAATATTGCATATTTTTCAAAATATCATAATGTTGATATTTTGGAAATAATGCGTAACTTCTAACCAGTTTGCGCTAAAAGTTCCAAAAGTTCATATTTCTACATTTTTAGGTGTGCTCTGTCTACTGCTATCAAAATTTTGTGAAAAAAATCGAAATTTTCAAATTATCGAAATTTCGATAATCTCAAATATCTCAGCAACCATTCAACAGATTTTGATGAAAGAAATCTTAAGGGCGAGCCAACGTTTTGAATTTTTGAAACGTGGCCAGGCGTTGTAAATAAAAGATGTCAAAACACCATAAAAGTACAAGATATATGATGGAAATGAAGGCACCTGCGGGGTCTATAAGTCAAAAGGAATTGAATGAGATGTATCTTGGAACGCAGTAATTACCTAATAAGTCGAAACAAAAGACTAGTAATCGGTACACTTTCCCACGAAATGGTACATTTTGAGGATCAAACGACATGTGGATCATAAAGTTCGAGTTTTTTTCTATTTAGTCCACCCATTTTGACAGCAATATTTTCAACAGGTATAGAGTACTCGGCATGTGAATTCCGATGAATGCTGCCAGATTTTCCAAAACAGGGCGGCCATATTGGATTTGGATTTTACTTCCTGGTTGTCCTTTTTGTACTGAGCGTGTATGGTGTACATGAAGAGCATGTCCGGGACACCCCCGCCACCCCAGGTTCTATGGGTTTGTGACATTGTTGCCACACCTTCAATGTGTCATTTACATGCTTCCTCTCCAAGAAAATTGTACCTGTTTTAATGTAATTAAGCTGTAATCCTTGGGACTTTCCTCATTTTCTGTGTCTATAAAGCACAGTGATCACATTGGACTATAAAAACAGTCAACTGAGGGTGTCTTTATTGCTTTTCTCAGAGGGGCCTGGATTGAAGCACTATGAAAATTCACAATGATGGCTCGCCCTTAAAGTCTTTAGAAACTTCTACTCTATCAAAGCAGCAACAAAAGTCACAAAAAATTACACAACAAAAATGTTGATTTTTAGTGTTTTTTTATGAGCTATTACATAATTACGATACTCTGAAATATCCAAAATTTTGATGCCGAAATATGAGCAACAAGATTATACTTTCATGTGGAACAAACCGTGTTAAAATTGGCCCAGTAGTATTTGAAATATTCAAGGTATCAGGTGGAGATAAACTTTTGTCAAAGACTGTACATCGCACTAGCGACTGGAAGCAACTGATCAGTGGGTGGCGCACATCGCAAATTCAGCAACTCAGTCTAGCGTACATCGACCAGCGCACGTACATCGGAAGGGACTGAAGACGACAAGAAGCAACCGTTGGTCGCGTAGAACATGAGCAACTGGCTGCTGGAACTAGCGCCGGGAAACGGTCGGCGATAGCGTTGCCGGTGCGCGTAACTCGGAATAACTGATCAGTTGCCGTTTTTGTCGACCTGAGCGCCCTTGCGTCTCGGAGAAACTGCCGGATCCGCTAGTTGCCTCGAGTTGCTTCTAGTTGCCCGTGTTCTACTTTTCGGTGATTTGTCTCCAGTTCCACTCCGATCCGTCGACATGCGCCTGCTGCTCGAGTAACTGCCAGTTGCTCCCAGTTCCTCTCAATCGCTCAATCCTCTCGACCTGCGCGTGGTGCTTTTCTGATCTGCGACGGATCCATCGAGTTGTTTCAAGACGCAATGTCGACCTCTAAGCACCTTAAGAATGACTGTCCCAGGAACAAAAGATCCTATTGTTATAATCTCTGGCGATTCGTTTCTATAGGCATGCCCCTTAATCCGTCATGGAACAGTAGAAGCGGACACGTTTTACATTGGGACAATCTTACCGTTACACCTGACCCCCTGCTCTTGGCAACCAACGATTGTCGTCAAATTGACAAGAAATCGCCTCTCGGTTTCTGGGTACGAACCCCCCAGACCCCTGTCGGTGCCCACCCTCAACAGCTGCCTGTGTGAAGCTGCATTTATGCGTTTAACAGACATCCGGAATGTGGTATACGGGAGGCGAAAATGCATAGCATATACCGCTTCCGCATTCCGCATGCGGGGTGTCCAGTAAACGCGGCTTTATCCCCGTTGCAAAAAATTATGGATCCGCCCCTGAACTCAGATTCAGTCTTTGTTTCCCAGGTTCCATGTGTATGTATTGTACACCAGTGCCATGTTGTCGGGCCTGTTCCTGGCCGAGATGTCCCTCGATCGTATGTTCGCCGTCAGATTCCCTATGAAGGCAGCCAGTCTGTGTTCCACGACAAGGGCCAAGGCGACGGTTGCGGTGACGACCGTTCTGATCGTGGCGGTCAACGTGTATCTAATGTTCGTGGCTAAATATATAAGGGATCCAATCCTAGGTAAAAAATATATTTCTCAACTCGAAGTCTGTCGTCCAAGGCGAAGATTTTGCCATACGAGGTCAAGGCTATTACACTGAGTGAGCCAAAAGCCAGCAGCACACGAGGCGAAATCGCAAGCGAGCAAAATCTGCTGTTGGCGCCAGGTGTGCGCTGGACAGCGATGCATGGAATCCTCTCGCCGATTGTCAAACAATAGCGAGGTTTCGCAAATCTCACGAAACAAGAAGTACGAAATATGAAATTCAACTTCATTTCCAGGACCTAATGTATTTCTGGAGGTGGTTGGTACTGTGCGTCTTTTATAGTATATCATGCAAGACCGAGTTGTGGTGCATCTTGAATTTTTAAATTTCTACTTCGTATCTATGAAGTGTAAACGAAATATAAATTTCAAAGTTTAATATACACCGTATTAAACTCTATCGGTCTAACGCCATACGCTGAAAGACGCTCTTGCAGCAGGCGAACAGATATAAGTGGTACCAAATGTACATTATGGAAATGAAGTTCAGTTTCGTATTTCGTTGTTCGTGTTTCGTCAGATTAGGGAGGTTTCGCAGCCTTACGAACTACGAAAACCGAACACGAAAAGCGTAATACGTCATCAATTTTTGCTTACTTCAGCCCGTAGGTGGACGTTCGTTGTTCGTCGCTTTTTTCGGATCTCCCAGCGTATATCCTATATAAATCGCCGTGTCCGTATACCGTATACCGTATAGAGTATACCGAATACCGTATACTTCTATGTACAGGAAGCCAGAGCCAAGTCCGAACCGAAATCTGACATTCAGAACTTCAATTCAGCCTATTCCATACAAAAAAAATTATAGTTATTATTTAAATTATAGACGGGATTCGAACCGTCGACCTTCTGATTTGCAGTCGACCACTCTATCCACTCAGCCAACGAGCCAACTGACACGGTCATGATTTGTGTTCGTCATAGGCGTAGGCTTTCGAGTTAGAAAACCTTGGAATCGATGGGCGAATGGGGAAGACGGTGAAACAAAGATAACAGAGCGTGGGTTCGATTCCCAGCTGGGTCTATTTTTTTTTCTTTCAAAAAAGTGTTCAGCCGGAGCTCACCAGAGGATGTTGACACCTCCACAGCTCGAAGACAAATAAGATGGCGCCCCCTGGCCTGAGCCTACGTTTGAGGTGTTGGCAGGGTGTTTGCTCGTGTACAGCGGGCATAAGCTCACAGCATGCTCCACTCCCGGCTCCACTTCATCTGCAGTCGCCAATTTTAGTAAAAGCGCCTTCTACGACAGCTACTGCGCATGTAACGGGCATTAGTATTTCGTATTTCGTATTTTATGCGAAACCAAAAATTTGCTTAATACGAAATACGAACTCTATTTTCGTAGTTCGTGTTCGTAGTTCGTAGTTCGTCAAGTTGCGAAACCTCGCTATTAGGGAGGTTTCGCAGCCTTACGAACTACGAAAACCGACCACGAAAAGCGTAATACGTCATCAATTTTTGCTTACTTCAGTTCGCAGGTGGACGTTCGTTGTTCGTCGCCTCTTGTACAGGGGCAATTTCCATTGTCAAACTAGACCACTTTTTTCGGATCGGCCGAACGCACAGTACAAATTACGAGATCAGTAATGGTTTGTGTATGACATAATCAGTTTATGTGTGAATAGATGTTGGATTTCGTCTTTGGTAGATAGAAGGTACGAAGATTTTGCAGATTAATCGTGCGTTTTGCGCCGAAGAGCAAAGTCCGAACCGAACTCTGACATTCAGAACTTCAATTTTGCGCAGTGTAAGCCTATTCCATACAAAAAAAATTATAGTCATAGACGGGATTCGAACCGTCGGCCTTCTGATTTGTAGTCGACCACTCTATCCACTCAGCCAACGAGCCAACTGATACGGTCGTGATTTGTGTTCGTCATAGGCGTCAGGCCTTCGAGGTAGAAAACCTGGAAACCTACCATCAAGTTCGGTGGGCGAATGGGGAAGACGGTAAAACAAAGATAACAGAGCGTGGGTTCGATTCCCAGCTGGGTCTAGTTTTTTTTCTTTCAAAAAAGTGTTCAGCAGAAGCTCACCAGAGGATGTTGACACCTCCGCAGCTCGAAGACAAATAAGGTTGCGCCCCCTGGCCTATAATGTTCTGAGCCTTCGTTTGAGGTGTTGGCAGGGCGTTTGGTCGTGTACAGCGGGCACAAGCTCACTGCATGCTCCACTCCCGGCTCCACTTCATCTGCAGTCGCCAATTTTAGTAAAAGCGCCTTCTACGACAGCTACTGCGCATGTAACGGGCATTCGTATTTCGTATTTCGTATTTTATGCGAAACCCAAAATTTGCTTAATACGAATGTTGGCAGGGCGTTTGGTCGTGTACAGCGGGCACAAGCTCAAAGCATGCTCCACTCCCGGCTCCACTTCATCTGCAGTCGCCAATTTTAGTAAAAGCGCCTTCTACGATAGCTACTGCGCATGTAACGGGCATTCGTATTTCGTATTTCGTATTTTATGCGAAACCAAAAATTTGCTTAATACGAAATACGAACTCTATTTTCGTATTTCGTGTTCGTAGTTCGTAGTTTCGTCAAGTTGCGAAACCCCGCTAATACATCGCCTAGTCTGCGGTGACTGGTGAGAAGGTCGGTGGCGAGTAGATCCCTTGCGATATCGCCTCCTGTGCTGCATGATCACTGGCGCACGGATCCGGTCCGTTTCCAGTCCGTTTGCACCTAGTTTTCCCGGTACGAGAACGCAAAAAATCAGTTTGAGATAGTTTACGGACTTGAATAGGACACGATCCGTGTGCCAATGATCGACGCTTCGTAAACATGGTAAAGCCCCAGAGACGCCAATACTAACGGGCGTCTGTCCTTCTGTTCGGTACTCTCTGCGTTGGCGTTTCGGGGAGGGGGTGCGAAGACTCACTAGGGAGTGTTTGCAAGGCCCCCGAAACGCCAACGCAAACGCCAAACACATTGTCCGATGCCACGAAGAGAGCACCGAATAAAAGGATAAACGTTCGCGTTGGGGTTTCGGGGGCTTTCCGAAAACTCTAATGGATGCCGCAAATGGTTTCATATTTTTTTTGAAATTCTGATTCCGGGCGTTCGGCTAATACATGTAAATGACCAACGTCATTTAATAGCCCAGCCTCGTTCCCAGTCACCAGTCTTCGCGGAGAGACCCTATCCAAATACATGTACTGCGAGATCTCGCAGCGAGGGCGACGGGAACCAGGCTGGTAAAAGTATTTGCCGAGTGCACACACACTGAAAAATTTGACGGAAAATACTACGTTGACGTCGGGCATAAACGCACCACGGTAAACAAGTCAGGCTTTCTATTTGCAAGATATTCTTATATAATCTTCTACTCTATCGATTTCTTCCGTTTAGGCATTCATGCAGTCATCATCATAATCCCAAATGAACCCGAACTCGAACTCCTGACCTACAGCTTCCAGTTGATGGTTGGAACACTAGGATGTACCACAAATATCGCCTGCTGCAAGAGCCTCTTTTAGCGTATGACGCGTAGAACGACAGAGGTACGGTGTATATTAAACTTTGAAATTTATCTTTCGTTTCCATTTCGTTGATACGAATTGGAAATTTAAAAATTCAAGATGCGCCATAACTCTTTCGATCTTACATGACATGCTAAAAGACGCACTGGCAGGAGGGACATTTGTGGTACCAACCATTTGCCGAAATACATTACGTCATGGATATGACGTCCAATTTCGTATTTCGTACTTCGTTTTTCGTCAGATTTGCGAAAACTCCCTAAGAGCGAGGTTTCGCAACTTGACGAACTACGAACTACGAACACGAAATACGAAGATAGAGTTCGTATTTCGTATTAAGCAAATTTTTCGTTTCGCATAAAATACGAAATACGAAATACGAATGCCCGTTACATGCGCAGTAGCTGTCGTAGAAGGCGCTTTTACTAAAATTGGCGACTGCAGATGAAGTGGAGCCGGGAGCGGAGCATGCTGTGACCTTATGCCCGCTGTACACGATCAAACGCCCTGCCTACACCTCAAACGAAGGCTCAGAACATGATAGGCCGACGCTTTGTTATCTTTGTTTCACCGTCTTCCCCATTTGCCCAGCGAACTTGATGGTAGGCTTCCCAGGTTTTCTAACTCGAAGGCCTACGCCTATGACGAACACAAATCATGAGCGTGACAGTTGGCTCGTTGGCTGAGTGGATAGAGTGGTCGACTGCAAATCAGAAGGTCGACGGTTCGAATCCCGTGTATGACTATATTTTTTTTGTATGGAATAGGCTTACACTGCGCAAAATTGAAGTTCTGAATGTCAGAGTTCGCATCGGACT
>NMRB01003290.1:28824-56852 GCA_002633025.1 Notospermus geniculatus | reverse complement strand
ACCCAAAGCGCTCCAATGTGCTATGTGGCCCCCTGCAGATGACCTTTATGTCCATGTGAAGTTTCGGCCCGATCGGGCATCCAATATGGCCGCCAGGTGGCGTAACCCGAAAATCATCCAAGTGCTGTAACTCAGGAATGACTTGACCCAAAGCGCTCCAATGTGCTATGTGGTCCCCTGCAGATGACCTGTATGTGCATGTGAAGTTCCAGCCCGATCGGACATCCAATATGGCCGCCAGGTGGCATAACCCCAAAATCATCAAAGTCTTTTCTGGGAATGACTTGACCCAGATTGCTCATAACTGATATGTACCTCCCTCTGTCATTAGACTATTATGTCCAACCCAGTGAGCACATGGTCCATGGACCATTTCATTCGTTGTTTGAGTCCACATTACAAAGCAACCAAGCTGACTCCAGTATGCAGAGATTCAAACATTGTCTAGACCGGTGATAGATGTGACCAGGTCAAAAAATCTTTTGATACGATCTGTAATATCAAGATGTTATCTTTTGAGTATGTTTTTTTTCACCCCTGTTTCTTTGTCGGCGGGTAGGACTGATGATTCAGCATCTGAGATGCAGCCGACAATGGTATAATGCCTCCTTAGCAGCTAGCCTGGATGGTTTTTGTGCCAGACAGACAATGCGAGTGGAAATGTCAGGTTTTGAGGCAACCTCAGTAAAGGTTGTCAGATTGACCCTTTTTAACCCTTTAAAACATCAAGTTTTTAGCACTTTTCAAGATTTTTGTCTTGTGCATTTCATTTGGAAAATAAGCCAAAAAAAGAAGAAAGATATTGCATTCATTGACAATTTTCACATCTCCAAATTACTGGCTACAGCCAAACTTAATCAATTTCAAAGTTGCGCCTTACTTTGTGACGTGATCTTGTCATTTTCTGCTCGAGATGGTGGGTGTTTATAAAACATGATACCCGGTATTGGAGACCAGCGGACTGGAATGATGGCACTCAATATGATTTTAGGTGGATGATATGTAAACGTAGGAGGGACAACTTCCACATCATCAGTCAGTCAAGATGGATTAACATTGCCTCTGGTACTCTTATTTTGAATTTGAAAATAATGATGGTGTACGTGTTGTGAGAATGTATTGGAACAAAATAGGAGGGAAGAGCACAAAACAGAAATAGGCGATGCTTTCCCATTTGTCACCCGATCTAGCAAAAGTAGGTGCATGATGTCACAACCGAGAAAAGGGTTAACGGCCCTACAACACAATAGCTGAAATGTACGTTTCTGCAGGTTGACAATAGTAGCGGACAGCAGTGATAATAGTTGAGTAAACTGATGATCATTGATGATGACCTGCAAGAACAGGTGCCTGTGTTTGCTCGGCTTAGGGTTAGGGTTGGGTGGTAACTGTAGAGTTCATATTAGGAGGGTGAATGGGAAAGGGGAAAATGGGAATATTTAGACCCTACCTAGACAACAGATCTTAGCTTGATGGGACAGCTGCCTAATTGCTCCTCCAGTTGAAGAAAGCATCCCTACTTCAACAGTGAGTCTAAGTGCAAAACAAGATGTGCTAGACAAGTACTTACTCAAATACCTTGACTAAAAAGCTGCTTAGGATAACTGTCAGAATCATCATAATGCATTCGCCAGGATCATTGCTAGAAGATTATTTTTATGTCTTCAGGTTTTGTGTTCTGTTAAATCCACCATTGTGACGATTTCATCAACAAGATAATGAAGAAAATTTCATCCTCTTCCACCAGCGTTGGCAAAAAATAAACGGATGCAGAACAGACTAATATATGGCTCCTGGGATAATTGAGCTCGGTTGAGTTCTATTTTTTCATGGTTTATGCGATACAGGCGACCAGGATCATGAAATGGTCTTGATTGAATGAAAGATTGTCTGTTTAGTTTTGCGATTGAAAGTGACCAAGTTCAACATGGAAATCTCTCATTAGAATGCAGTGTCGTTTCTTGTGGGATGCTTGAAAGCGAGTTGAGTTCATGATCGAGGAACTTGAATGAATACTGATGGGGTGGACATAATCGGATCTGTGGTTGGTTGTTGCAAAACATGGAGACATGCTGGACCAGCCATTCCATGAATTGAACTTGGTGAGTTTCTTCCAGACAAAGATCCTCACACATGGAATGGTGTCTCCATTTGTGACCAGTGGCAGCACGTTGGATTGTAAAGGAGCTGCTCCATGTATGACCAGTGGCAGCACGGTGGATTGTAAAGAAGCTGCTCCACTTGTGACCAGTGGCAGCACGGTGGATTGTAAAGGAGGTGCTCCACTTGTGACCAGTGGCAGCACGGTGGATTGTAAAGAAGCTGCTCCACTTGTGACCAGTGGCAGCATGGTGGATTGTAAAGAAGCTGCTCCATGTCACAGTTATCGCAAGTTGGCTCTCTATGGGCAACTAGCTCTATCAAAGAAAACAGGGTTGTCATTTGTCTCACGATTTCGGTGTTCGTCGTAAGGATCAACCATCAATGGTGAATTGCCCATTGAGAGCCAACTCACCCCGAGAACTCACTTGGAGTAGCACCTTTAACCAAAGGACCTATGTGGAAGAATCAGAAGGCGCATAAGGAAATCTACTCCAGATTGGGTTGCTGGCTGCCATCTTGGATTCTTGCCGTGGAAGGTGGTTGGAAGCTGGTGGGAACATTGCATTATTAAAAATGCATTACAGATCTTTTGCTTGGCATTTCTACAGCAATCAGAAAAATGACCGCTGGGGAATCTTCATCCATTTGTTGGCTTATACAAATGTTACTCCCATCAAATACATTTTTCTACGGTGAACTTTAAGAAACCTCACACATTGTAAACAAAGAACCTCAACGTTACCATCTTTCATGTCCTTTGAAGCAAGTTTATATCATAATTGGAGCTGTGAAATGTGAATAAAATGTCCAATACGCAATCGCATTTCTTGCTATTTTCGTTACCGGTCAATATAACCATGGAAATGTGAAGCTGTTTTTTGAACGTTATTGTCCTGACCTTTGTAGAAATTATTCAGTATTTGATGCAAAACGGGACTGATATTGCATGAACAGTTCGCTTTGTCCAAGTCAATTTCATGATGAATGGAGAGGTGAGGTACGAATTGATCTTTCTCTTGTACATTTCACAAGTTTTGACACGTACATTTCACTGCACTACAACCCGATGCGGGCCCCAAAACATTTTGTAGCTCTGAAAAGCAAGAGAATCACACCGCCCATTTCTCACTTTTGCAATGCTACCTGTCGTACGGGTTTCTTCCTGTGACGATCTTGAGGCTTCTTTTACCCTCAGACGCCATCTCGTTCACGAGTTATTTGATGTAATGGGAGATTTTCTTGTGAATGAAGGAAAAACGTTATGGTTGGCTTCGGTATTGGAAATTTTCCTCATGCGGTCAGTTATTGATCAGCAGTTTATCTTCCTCTTTTGTCCTTCTTGATTTGGATGGCTGGTTTCTTGAAGTAAAAGCTGAAAAAGTTTGGCTTCTTTAATTCGCTTTATCTTGAATGTTCTGCATTTACCACTCTTTTGAGATTTTACTACTGTTCTCAAAATTGGTCGAAATGATCGAGAAAGAACTTTCTGCGCTTCACGATTCGTGACCAGAAACCAAATAACCATTGGTCTTTCTATGGTCAATTGAATTTCTTTCTATGGTCAATTGACTTTCATTCTATGGTCAATTGAATTTCATTCTATGGTCAATTGAATTTCTTTCTATGGTCAATTGAATTTCATCAGTTTGCAAAGGATTCGAAAACCATTCACAACCAAGTTAACTGATACATTTGATTCACAAACAGTGCACATTGGTGTAATTTGAAGGAAGTTTTGGTACAGCTGACTCATCAATAACGTTCTCTGATGTCGATTTTTTTTCGTGTATTTGCAGGGATGTCCACACGGAGAAGTTACAGCGTCAGGAGGAGATGCGACGCGTCCGTGATCACATTGAACGACAACAGGAAGAGGAACTCAGAAGGAAGGAACAGGAACAAGGTGAGGGAAGCAGACGATAGCTTGCTGCCGTGTCTGCTGGAGAATGAAAAGTGAGAATATTAAAATGTCTACACATGAACTGGTTAAAACCCTGTCGGCCCTCAAAATATTCAACCATACATCTGTAGAATCTCCAGAATTTCAGCTGTTTTCACAGAAATGACTTCCTGCAGAAACGAATGACCTTCTTCAGCACCTTTGGAAAAATTTGCCTGAATTCAAGAGGAATGGTCATCAGGCATCAAGAAAAGGGGTTGGCTGGTTTCCTCCACACAACTGGCCATTTGAGGTGGAAAATGGCAGGTATTTGTGGTCATCCAGGGAATGGGTTAAACTCACTGAACTCTTTGAAAAGTTTGATAATCAGAAGTTCCTTGTTCCGTCACATCACCTCCTGTTTGAACGACTTGGCATTCTTGTCGTCGCCAGTCAACTTCATTATGTCAATCAGGCCTCATTGCCTTGGGAAAAAGAACCTTAATTGAGACTACATGAAACTGGTGAATGTCTGCAATTTAGAAGCGAGCTACGCTACCGGGCATCGGTGTGACGTTCTTGGCCCATTTCATGTGATCTTGTCTCTGTCTGCTCTCGTTGATCTGGATGGTGATTGATCCAAACCCTTTATTGCTGTGGGCTATAGGACCTTTTGTCCCTGGATATTTCCTCAGGACGAAATGTCCACTAGGATGAAATGTCCTTGGGAACAAAAAGTCCTGGGACAAAATGTCCTCTAACCACCTCGTATTGGTGCTGGCTCAAGGACTTTTCGTATTGTCCCGGGACAAAATGTCCTAGGGGTTGAAAAGTTGAGGGCGAAATGTCCTTTAACCACCAGTTTTGGGTACTTGGCCTTTTCATCTTTGGACATTCCTCAGGACGTAATGTCATTCCGACAGGATGTCCTCGGGACGAGAAGTTTTCACCTTTGCTGCAGGGCATGACTTGGAACCCTGCAGGGCCGTATTTAAAGGGGGGGGCGAGGGGGGCAGTTGCCCCCCCTGAGCCAACCAAAAAACGTGATTTTCATGCGGATTTTGGACAAAAAATGGCAAAAAGAGGTCTTCTGCCCCCCCCTGAGAGGCTCCTGCCCCCCCTGGACCAAAAAGTTAAATACGGCCCTGGCCTGGATCTGCAATTTTGAATTCCGATAGCTCCCGTCTGACAAATCCTCCTTGTCTCTCTCTCCCTTGTGAATAAGCTTCGGTGGCGGAGATGTTTCGCCCGAGGGAGAGTAACTTCCCACACAAAGGATGTCAGCAGGAGAAGTTTTTGAGTGACATGCCTCACTTGTCGGTGGTTCTAATTTCACCGAAAGGTATGAAGGGTATGGTTGGTATCTGCCCCCGGCATGTGATGTGATCTCCAGCTTCTTCAGAGAAAGACGACGTAGATGGGATGGGTGGAAATGGGGAAGGCTGCTTTCTGCTTGTGATGCATTACTTGGAGATTCTGCAAGGCAAGCCTTGTCATGATGTATGGCCTTGTTTTTTCGGCACGCTGGTGTGAATTGGATTGAATTGGCTTTAAAAGTAAAGAGAGAAATAAACTAAACTAATTGAGTTGGAAAAGTAAATGGCAGAAATAAAGTAATCTAATTTTCCAAACTCCCTCTTGTTGGGATGAAAAGGAACAAATTATCTTTGTGAAGGTTTCCCTTGGGTCGAGTGTTTATGGTGGATTGTATTGGGAAAGGAATCAGAGAACTATTCTCCATACCGGGACAGGCACCTGTGGTGTTCTCATCTCCTGGTTCTTGGTATGGTTTGAATATTAGGAAATGAGTGTTTGAGTCATACAACCACTTTCAGCCTATCGCACGCTTTCGATGGCTGTGTCACTTCATCAGAAATGATAATCCTACATAATTCTGAAATCTTGCAGAAAACCTGTCGCGTAGGTATAGGAGCAGTCACCCACGCCTGTTGCTAAAAGATGGCAGCAAAGTTCTAGTGGACCAATACAAAAAAACATCACCCGATTGGTGCTCAATCAACCATGAATGTACCCGCAAGGCATTGAATTGGGCCGTAGTGACCCCTATTGGTCAACTTACTTACTGACAGCTCCTATTTATTGAAAAGCGACGTTCGTTGGAGAACTGAAGACAGTTTCTGCCTTGTGTGTACCCTCCATTGAGATTCTGGAAAGTTCACACTCTGAGTGCAATTACAATTGCGCGAAACCCTTTAAGTGCAGAAGTACCTTAACTTTGACTCTCTTCTTTCAGTTCACGAGATTGAAGACGACGGCGAGAATCTGCTTAGTCACCAGTACACTAGGAACGACGGAAAGAAATACCAACCTGCCAAAGGTGGGTAAACTGTTAGCCCATGGACTAGAACCTTGCCTGCTGTACATCATCTGCAGTATTTTGTTCAGTGTCTTGGTTCTTGTTCGGGTGAAACATATTGTGTAAGAGGTAGTAAATTAGATGCATTTTGATATAGATTTGATCAGAATTGTTTGCGTATCAAAGTTTTGTCCCCTCCTCAGCTGGCTGTGTGGAAATTGAAGCTGTCATAATCAGGCGTATAATGCTCAAGTTCACAATATCTAGGTTCCAAAATTAACTTTTCACTGTTGCCTGCTGCTGATGTTGGCACTAAACGTGAATTTGCGGTGCTGGTTAGGGAAGCATCAAATGTATTCGGCTAGAATGACATTTTCGAAAAGCACAAGCATTAATATGTCTGAAAGATGCTTTAACTTCCACCAGTGATGGCACTTTTTCGATAGCCTTTATTTGACTGACCTACACTAAGTTTCTTTACCCCTTTCTCATATAATCAGGCTCAAATTTGTGCTTGAAATAGCTACTATAATTCGTGTAAGCTGTAATGGTTTAGGAATTAATTTGCTGTGATGAAAAACTGAAAATTCCCTGCAAAAAATTCAGTCCTAACGAAAACAAGCATTGTTGTCTTCATGTCTGTAACTGTTTTATGGGCTGTAAGCTATTTTCTCAGTAAATCTGCATTATTTTTGCTCTCTCTCCTTTCCTTTCCAGTTTATTGCTCTCTGTACCTCTGAATGTTCTATTTGCTGATTTTGTTTTCTTTAAAAATAGCCAATAGTGAAATATTGTCGATTTTAACCATCAATTTAACACTAAATAGGAGTGCTGTTTGTTGTTAGTGCATTACAGGGTTGTTTCACCTAACATGCTGTTCGCTTAGGGTCATTAATGAAAAAACTAATTGCAATTAGGATCTCCAGTATCGTTTGTGAAAAATTTTCAATATTAGTTTTGTGTCGCCAACGGAAATGGCATCCCATCTCTAGAGTTGTCCATTTCATACAAAGTACACTTCCTGACACAGAAAATTACCTGATGTATCAGCTGTAACTGCATCAATCCCTCTGTTACCTTTGGCATTTTCCTATTAAGATGGACAGTTCTCACAGCAGTGTTCTCCATAGAAAAGTATATTTACAAGTGTATTCTGGTCAGGATGAAGTCACTGGGAGGCCTCCAGTGAATCACCACCCACTAGTGTCAACCCGGTGCTCTTCAAGTAAAAAAGCAGTTCCCGGAGTCCAATATTGTAGGCATGCTCTTTTTGCAGCTGACCCCAGCAGAAATGAACCTCCTTCCAAATTTTGCATCGGTATTTTCGGTGCTGTTTTCTGTATAGGTAAACTCAGTTTCCCAGTAGGCATGTGTAGCAAGGGTTGTTAGGTGCTAAGCATCATCGCTGTCATAGAATGCGCTGTGCGAAGGCCATATGATCAGTAACATTGCTTTGAATATATGGCGTAGAGTGCATGCTATTCTATGAAAGCATGGGGCTACCGAATGTGCCTGGGCCTAACCCCTTGCTGTGCATTCCACCGTCATGGACTTCAAATTATTGTACATTTCACACGTGGCCATCCATTCATTCCATGTCATTCAGTCATGACATAACTACATTACCATGTGCAACCTCTGACTATAATGCATTACCTAACTGTAATGCATTTCCTAACTATGATGCATTTCATGACTACAATGCATTTTCAGTTGCATTTTGAAGCCATGCATTTCTGTATCGTTGCAGTGCATGCAAATGAACTGATTCAAAACTGGCTGATAGCACCTGCATGGTTGGTAGGCATGTGGAGAACTGTCCATCTCATTCTTTCACTTCTCAGAATGACCCACCAATCATTTCCTGTTGTATAATTTATGATAATTACCTGTCTATCACTCCATCAACTAGAATAGAACTACATGTATGTACATCGTCTGTTTCTTGTGTGATACAAATATTGCTTGTAAACATAAACTGTGTAGCTGATGTATTTCCTAATTGTTTGAACTGGAAACATTTTGCTGAATTTTTAAAAACGGGGGAGATTTTCTGATTCGGTTTCTGAATGTGAACAAAAGTGGCGGCAGATTTGTCAAACTGTGGTCAAAGATTGAAAGGGATCCTAAAGTTGCACGTATGTGAAATGTATTCATGAAGGGTCGTATTCATAAAGCAGTTCTATCGTTAGAACCGTCTTAGGCCGGTTCCAAGTAACGTGGTTGACCTTACTTGGAACCGGCCTAAGACGGTTCTAACAATAGAACCGCTTTATGAATACGACCCATAAGGTTCAGCAAAATGTTCCATGTACATTTCAAACATCTTGAATTTTAAAAAAGTCCCTAGAGTGAGTGAGGAAGCTAATGAAAGCATATACATGTACCATGTCTTTTATCGTATGTGTGGCAGTCTAGGAATATCCGTCGGATGTCACTGAATGATCAACAAGGGTTGTCAGATTGCTGGTGCATTGATCTGCTACTGTTCACCTGTTACGTAGTACATGTCAGCTGTTAAAATGTGCAAGTTCACCAACATCCTCCCACAGAGGGCTTTGGTCTCGTTCCTCTTCATACACTCCGCACAAATTGAGTGGATGAAGAGGAACGAGGTAAAAACCCCTGCTGTGGGAGGATGGTTCACCAAGACCATTAACACTTTCCTCTATGCGACATCCGACGGGTTTTCCTAGACCGCCTCACATATACTACATTGCACTGTTGGTGCTGCCCGATGTAATCCTGTTCGTCAATTGATCTCAGTTATTTTTTTAGGAAATAGTTTTTTTTCTTCTAGATGTTATTTTCAGTAATATTTGTAATTGTGAAAGTTGAACAGGTTAGATCACGGTGTATTTGAGCTGCGCTGGTCCTTTGCCAAACAACTACCATTCTTTGGAAATATCCTTTCCATCCCTCTTAATATTACCAGTCAAGTATGATGGACCCTCTCTAGTCTGGACTTCCTTGGGACTAAACAACTGGTGTCCTTATATTGTGACTAGTCCTGATTACCAAGGTATGGGCGACTTTACTACCGTTAGAGGCCACCACATTTTGGCGTCCTAGAACGTCACAAAATTTGACATCAGAGATGTAAGCCATGGCCTCTGTGACATGATGGATGACGTTGTGGCATCCACTTCTTCTCTCTGACATCAAATTCCGTGACGTTCTAGGACTGGTAACTGGTGGTGGACTCTAACGGCAGTAAAGTCTCCTATTGCCAAATCAGTGCCAAACATTGGTGTCCTTAATTGAGAGGTGTCCGCTATGAGAGGTTTCAATGTATGTACCGACTCATCTGGTGAAAGCTATGTGTAATATTTGCATTATTCATGGAACTTTATATATTGGACACTCCGCCAATATAGGCATGCCCGGAACGTCTCGGGTCCACTTCAATCATATTTCATACACTGATGATCTCCGTCGGAAATGCTGACACTCGAGTGGAAAATTTTATGATATTTTGTTGATAACTTATTGATCTAGTGAATAGACTAGAGTTGAGAAGTTTATGAAGGTGGCCAGAGTGGCAGAGTGGAAACTTCACCCGCTGATGTTGCAGGTTTGATTTCCAGTCAGTTCCATTGCACTTTCACTCGATATAATGGAAGTCCCAAGCAAAATTCTCTACCTCATAGTTTATTAGTATTGATTTGCTTAAAACCTGTGTTGTGGTTAGAACACGAGGCTCACCCACGCCGTTGGATTACACAGTCATAAATTTCCCATTTTTCAAAGTAGAAGCTAATTAATTTTGCAGCCTGCAAATCTTATCCTTCTTTCATAGTGAAATTTATGGGAAGTTTGTGAGTAAAATCCCTAAACTGGTTACACTAGCAGTCATGGTCACCTGATTGCATGACAAGATCCAATATATTCTCAGAATTACTTTCCATATTGATGACAAACGTATATTGGCAGTAGTGGAGTTGGTCCGACAGGGACACTATAATGTTATTGGTACAGGTACATGTATATGAAGGGAAACTCGAAAAATGAAAAATGGGAAGTCCTAATGACATTGGGAAGCAGAAAGTCCATCTGCTCATGACCTTGGGAAGCAGACAGTCCATCTAGAGGTCAATATCATTAAATTCTATTTCAATTCACGAAACATCAGTATCTTGGAGGATGCAGTGGCACAGTGGTTAAACATTGGACTCATGACCAAGAAGTCAGGGGTTCATTTCCTGGCCAAGTTGCTTTGTATTCTCAGCTGATCTGAAAAGGATCAAGTGATGCCCTGAATGAGCTGCTCTTTGAGTTAGCCAGAAAGGTTTCTGGAGAGACTGGCGTGGTAACGTGAAGTGATTTCTGTCATCTCACACCACTAGTATGATTTGAACCACATACCTCTTGATGATCAGTCCGTGATAGGATCACTCCTCCAGCAGTGACTAGCCCTGATAGCGTCGTTGTTATCTCATCTGCTTAGCAAAAGTGGCGGGTCCCGGGTTTGAATCCAGCCTGGGACATTTATGGGCTCAATTATCCCTGGCTCTTGACGTCCATCGCATGGGACAGTAAGCCGTGGTGCCTTGTACTTTGTGCCTCTGCAAGGGCAAGTAAGGACCACAAAGGACCACAAAGCCCATATTACTATGCTATGCTAAAAGATTTCATCCAAGTGAGGAACATGAGCAGCTTGAGATGGCCTCTTCCGTACATCAGGGCCAATAATGCTATGGCTTCGGCCCTGATGAAAACATAAAAATCAAATACTCCTGCAAATTGGGAGCCATTTTAGGGTTTGTGACTCATGAAAAAATGTCTCGACAATCATCGGATCATTTACAGAACCTGATTGATCCTTAATGGGATTCCCAGTGGAATTTGTTTACTTGCAATTAGCCTCGTCATGTAAAGTTAATTACTTCTTTGCATTTGGCATCTTGATTATGACATCTAGCACTGTCATCAATTTTGAAATCCAAACCTCGTGGCCTAATGGAGTGATCCAAACTGGAATGCCACTGATTGACGAATGCATTAATTCTTAATTTGAGTTTTCCGAAGAGATCATTAGCAGAGACGAAGTTGAAATTCAATGAGGTCTTCTGTGCCAGCATTGGATTGGCATTCAGTCCGTGTTTGGCGACTCGAACCTTTCTAACGAGTGGTAACTCTCCTGTATTCCTCTGGGACATTGGACTACAATTTGGGAATCTTTGAATTCTATGCAGATTTCCTGTTCACCACAAGGTGGTGAATGAATGACCATTTTGCAGACAGTTCCTAAATTGCAGGCTGCTTTCTACGCATAGCAACTGAAAGATATTGAAAATGCGGCAGTCAGGCTTCGGGCTTGGGCTGCAGTGTGGTACTGTAGAAACGTCGGTGCCTGTCTCCTCTAAGATTGCGGTTTTGATCCCTGGCCGAACCCACATGTGCTAGAGAGGGTGCTTTGATAGTGCAAGTTTACACGGGGTACTCAGTTTCCTCTGGGTACCCCGGTTTCCTCCTGCTATACATTAAATTCACATGATGTGGTCTATAGAGCTTTTAATCCCGTATTTGGAACTCGGTGCTTGATTCAATATATTTCTAGTATAACAACTAATCGCAGATTTTGTCACCACAGAGTATCTTTGTTAGTATTCTTGTCTCCTATCGCTGGGATCCCTGAGTGAGACAAGCCAATCTTTATCACCCACTGTCTCTTGATGAATAGGTTTGATCGCTTCCTGTTGCCGTTCAATCAAATTGATGAGACCACCAACAAACCATTGCATCTATCAGGAGAAAAATGTGGGATTATTTGGGGGAGATTTACGCTATCTTCTTCACGTGGACGGAATACATAAGATATAAACATGATTGGCCAAATTTGCATGTTTCCGAGGTGAAGACGTAGCAAACGTAGATAGCTTCACAGCAGCCATCTTGGATCAATGGCAAGGAAATTTCAGGAATTTGTGCATGCTCTCTCAATTTGTTCGGGAGATATTACATCAAAAATTTACCACTCTTCCTGTCAGTTGAAGTGCAAGTGGGACGTAACCTTTTCAGTGCCGATTCCAGCGTGTCTTGAAGCAGAATGCCAAAGTTTACGTAACGAATGACATTATACATTACAACAAACATCACGGTATGAATGCCATTGTCCTGGTTTACTGGGACTGGGCACTCTACGTAATAATGCCAAATTATGGCTGGCACTGAAATGGTCAATGTTTTGTGGCATTTCCATGGCAACCACAAAGATGGCCGCTTGTGATATTCATCTGTATTATACTGTATGTGGTGTTACAAGTTTATTTCATGTCAAATGGTAGTTTTTTGCAGAGGACCAGGCAGCTTCATGTATAATGCTCAATATTTTTATTTTTTTCTCATGTGAAGGAAGCTCGTGTGCATTTCCCTGAAAAAAATTGAATGGTTTGAAAAAAGACTGAATGAAGCCTATTCATGATGACTTGCATTTGAAGCCTTCGCATTTTGAGTGACTCCCCCTTTTATTCTGAATTTTGCATGGTGTTGGGTTCATTTGGTTTGTGCATGTTTTATACCATTCTGCATGCTTCTTTTTATTTTAGGTTATGACTCGGACGAGGAGTACGAAGTCGCTGGAAATGAGCGGAAACCGTTAGGCGGTCGGCATAGCCACGGCAAACGTTATGCATCTGTGCCTGTCGGCGACCCGGATGTAGATAATAGTAATTTAAGTCAAAACCATGGACCTAGTCGTGCCCAGAGACCGAACCCCGGTTCTCAAGGATCGTACATGAGTCCGGCATCCACACGGACTCTATCAAGTTCACACTCAGACTTAAGCACAGCTTCAAATAGCAGTAGTTCTTTCCACCAGGACAATAGGCATAGGCCAAACAAAGCCTATGGGTCCATGCCACGGTTGAATCGGGAAAATCCGTTTAACCACGGCAGCGAAGAGCCACCCATTCAAAATCACAAAGGTGAAGCGCCGGCGAATGCGTACGTGAAGCATCACGGTCAAGATGGAGGTATAACACGAGAACCATCTGTTTCTGTGTGCACTGTCCCCTTGAGCAAATCCGCACCTAGCTCCCCACGAGATGTCGTTAGCTCACCGCCTCTACATCATCAACAACGGGCACAACAAGGTCTCTATCTGCATGACTTTTACCCACTTTCGTTTCTTTAGTTGCTTCGCTTCAGCATGTGCGTGACTTTCTTTCTTTCACCCTCTCTCACTCTGCTTAAATGTACGGGCTGTCGGCGTTCAAGCGCGTTCCTTTCACTTCGATTTCACCGTTTTAAATGTCTGATCATTGCTCTAGTTCTATTTCAGGCTCCATAACACTCCATAGCCATCCTGACACTTCCCCTGCCTGCCTTGCACTCTTTCCAAACAATTTACTACTAACTCTTTTCTTGCCAATGGCAGTTTCATTACCACCAACGAACCAATATCAAATCCTGAAAACTTCAAGGGAACCTTCGCTATGGAGTGTTTAATCCTCATAATCAAGGACACCCTACCTTTCATCATCAAATCTTTCAAGAAGTCTTTGGCAAAGTGGATTTATCCCTGGAATTACCACGTTGTGGTGACTTCTGGTGCAACACAACTTGGCTGTGTTTGGGGACTGTCCTCGTGACTGAACTTTTAAAGCATTTCTTCTGTTACATGGCTCTGCCCTCCAATGTCATAAAGCGCCTATTCGCATCATGAACTTTGGAAAATTTTGCAACTCGTTACTTGCAGTTGCACATGACTCAGCCGCCAGCAACTGAACATGTTGGGCCGTATTCAAAAAGGATGTTTAAGATTTAGACGCGTGTAACTATTTGTCAAATGCATGGTGGAAGTGTGTGCATTTTGTGAAGTTACACGCGTCGAAGTCTTAAGCGGGTGATCCACTGTTGCGATTTTGGCTTGAGACGGTGTTGCGTTCCCTTGCCACCTTATAAGGACTTCCGATTGCCATATAAGGTAATCGCAAGGGAACGCAACCCCGTCTCAAGCCAAAATCGCAACAGTGGATCACCCGCTTTAATCACGCAATGACCACCCTTTTTGAATATGGCCCATTGAGTTTTGGCAACCGAGTCGTGACATGTGGACAGGTTCTCGCCATGATGCAGGAGTAGTAACCAACCAGAGTCACTCAATTCATCACATGATTTGATGACCATGGTGGTTGATAGTCATTGGATTGGTCCATGCGTTACGGCTGGTTGCATCGTGTGGACCCCTGGTCCTACGACTAAACAGTTTCAAGTCTTCTACCACGATGAGATGCTCATGTTGCAACAGTTGGGGCGGGTAGACGGGGGCTTTATGAACATGATAGGCTACAAGTTAGAGACTTATCGCTGCGTAAATTGATCCAAATGCCGCTAATGCAGAAAGTCCTGCTGCATAAAATGTGTGGCCACTGACTTCTTGATCTTATCATCTCTCTCATCAACCCATCTTACGTGGCCCTCAGCAGATTATGTGATCAGAGTCGTCAAATGGAATGCCTGAGGAGGAATGTAGGTTCAATCAGATGCCAACATGGGTACGTGATTTGATTCGAAGATTCTGCCTTACGTTATTGAAGCAGTTGACTTGGACTTTGTCGTCTTGAACTGCTAGTCGTTAAGAATAAGTCTGGTTCTCGTTGCAAGGATATTTGCTAATCCAAAGTGATATGACGTCATGAACTCTTGTCATAGGCTCCATTTCCTTCAGTTTACTTTTTGAAGAAGATAGGACTGTGGCAGGGAAATGTTTGGATAGAACTTACTGCCTATAGACTATGAGAGCTTCACAGGGAAAATGACGTACATCTGGCGGACCTATGGCGTATATACACTGTACGGCATACGTCCGCCAGTCCTGGTTGCGTATATATACCGTATATGAAAGTAGCTAGATTCAATTTGTATGTACGCGGGATATATGCCGTACGTATGCCATACGTACGGCATATACTCGGCGGACATATTTTTCCGTACGTAAGCCATACGTACACCGGACGTCCAGAGGATGATCCATTGTACTATACGGCAGATATAAAAGTAGCTGTACGTCCACCGTATGTACGTCATTTTGCCTGTGTTGTGCAGATGACATCATCACAGAAACATCCGCCATCTTGACAGTCAAACTGACATCAAATGACCTCGGCGACGAACATGGTGCGCTTTGTCATCGGCGCAAATGGAGTGTGTGTGACTTCAATCATGACGTGATCTACACGTGGCGCACTTTGTCGTCGACGTCAGCATGGTGGACCGCCAGGTAAAAGTGATGTCACAATGAGCCATTGCACTAAGCTCTATAGGCCTAGCCATCAAGAACTCAAAGATGTAATACTGATGATCTCTGATCTGCTGAAGGCCACTTCATCCTGTTTTATCTCCTTTCTTCCACAACAATTCACTCACTGTATATATCACATAGGCCTCTGTGTATGTATGATACTGTTGTACATTTCACATCCAATAGACATGCAGTGATTTCATCACTAAGGCCTGTAGAATATTCATTCACGATCACATTAATGTTTCCATCTTGCAAAGACCAGTCTGGTGGAAAGTCTTACCGGCTCGTTCCTCCTCAACTGATAAGTCACTTTCCCTAAGTCTCTTTCCCCCCTAACTGATAGGTCCCCTTCCATCCTATAACTGGTCTCTTTCCATCCTAACTAATGAGTCCCTCCTACCTGATAAGTCTGTTTCCCTTCTAACTGATACTTGTAAGTCTCTTTCCATCGTAACTGATGAGTCCCTTTCCCTTCTAACTTGTGATAAGTCCTTTTCCTTCCTAACTGATAAGTCTCGTCTCTGTCCATCCCAACTGATAATCCCTAGCATAACTTCAACAACTAAACATTGTGGCATATGGATGCAGAAGTCCGCATCTTCATGCTCTTGGACTTATGGAGTGTTGTGCATTGTTTTCGGCTGCCAGTCTACCCCGTCCTGCCATGCGCCTCTACCAATATTTATTGGAGGGGACGGGGCTGGTAGTGGAAAACAAGTGCATTCGTAACTTCATATTTGAGATGACTAATTATCATAATTGGAGATGGTTATTTCACTTTTCACTGAACTATTTCTTCAGCTTCTGCAAATTTTATTGGCTACTTCAGTCCAAGATGTGGTGCTTTTCCTTTAGTTTTGCACTTCATGGTTATCTGTGAAGCTTTTGGTCATGGTTGGTCGGTAACTGTTCACTTGGTCATATGAGAAGATTGGTTATATTTTCAGTCTTTGGTGATCTCATGTTAAAGGGACACTGCCTGTGGTTTCAGAAAATGCCCCTCGGCAACGTTTTCATCGTTTGGGGGCATTTTTCTGTAGCACCCTGTACAAGCACTTCAGCGAGTGCTGCATGTTGGTTTATCACCCATATGCAAGATGGCGCCACTCTCCCAATTTTCTCATATGCCTCTGTAGAAACATCAGTGAACAATCTGTCAGATGTGGCTTTAGTACAGTGAAGATTGCATTTACGGGCAACTTATGATTATCTGGGTTATGGGCAACCGTATGAGTCAACCAAGGTAATCTTGACATCTTCACAGTGGTTTGCCGATATGAGTGGGAAAAATTAAGGTGTGGTTTAGGGGGTTGTCTATTCTGTATTAAATTCAGTGGGGGATCCTTTTGAAAATTTTGGCTACATCCGCGATTGGGACGAGGTTTTCGGCCACAATCTCCGCAATGGCTGGGTCAAATTTGACGTACTATACATCAATTGACTTGTCTTTCTTGTCGGTATCTTTCTGCTATCTTCATTTTTCGCGTAAGGCCGACATAATGGATCCCCTTCTCAAAACCCAATTCATTTCGCCACAGTGTTCAGTCAGTTTACACATGCGCGATGCATTGTGTCATTTCAAAATGGCTGCCATTTCGGCCATGAACATGAACTGTGATTAGTGAAAGAACTATTTTATGTCAAGTTTTTAGGGAAAACGACAGTGATGATGCCTGTAGTGGCAAAAAAGACATCAATTGATGTATGGTATGTGAAATTGGACCCAGGCGTTGCGGAGATATCGGCCATAAACCTCACACCAATCAGATGTGGAATGAAGAGTAGTCAGTGTAGATTTCAGTCGTTGGTATCCGTAACACTTGGACCAAAGTGAAGGACACATGTATGAAACTGGATTGCAAATTTTACTCATTAGTCCACTTCTGTCATTATTCACAAAATGTGATTGCCCCTAACCCAAATGTGAATATAAATCAGACTTTCTGCTGCAAAATGCTCTTAAACGTATTCTAATCGTTTTTTTATCACCGAGCTGCTTTTTGTATGACATGAATTTTCCATTATTCAATTAGTGTTCATGGGGTGCTTCATCAGAAGAATAGCATGGGTTGGGGCTTCTGTGAGATTTATCAGAAGCGGAGAATCTAATGACTTAATTTTCCACCATTTAAACTGATTTAATCCTTCGATGATCTATGTTTTCGACCCTTGTCGTGGTGGCAGGGTTTTATGGCTGATATTCATAGATAGCAAATGTTTTTACTTCAAGTTTTGCAGTAATTTACATTGGACCTCGGTGTGCAAATCTTAAGTAAAAGCATCTGCTAACTTTTATGAATACCAGCCCATATGTTAACTATCCCACTGCCTTTGAAAATGGCACTGCTCAACGTGAAACGTGGCAGGAAACTCCAGAGTGGAAACAAGCTTTTAGTCTCCCTCAGGTTTTTACTGCTCCCTGCATTTCTGTTTATAAAGTGAGGAAGCTCCCAATTTCCCTCTTTGCTCAAGGTTCTTTTTTCCTTCCACAGACTTCGACACGGACGATGAAACGGATCAGTTACTGGACAAGGAGTACAAGGGTGAAGAGAAACTGGACATCCCCGAGTTGAGCCGACCGCCGGTCAATAGAAGTGCACAGGTAGAGTTGTCGTAGTGAACATGGGAGATTCGTATCCCATTGTTGTCAGCTGGAAACAGTTTGAAGCTCGTTATGCATGTATAGAAGCTGGTTGGCGATATGAATAATCTGTAGAACTCTAAAACCCTTTGAACCTCATGCTCCAGGTCCTTGTACATGTAGGTGCCAGGGGGTCAAACCTACAACTCACCAGATGGAGAGGCATCGCTGTCTGCATTGCACCCTACCTCTCTGACAGCGAGGAATTTGTAGGCCTTGTTGCATCCAGATTTGATTCTCGTATTCTTCTTTCAGGCTGAGAAACGTCGCACACGTGCGAAAGAAGGTGAGCAGGAATCATGTAAGCTAAAACTTAATGATTACTCTGAATGTGTATTCCATATACTGTTGTCTGTGTGCTTGGTTTAAGTTGCACACTCAAACAGGGTGAGTAAAAACAAGTAAGTCTGAAGAATGTCGAATCTTTATTCGCAAACTTTTCTGAATGGCTCGGAAATTTGCTAAGAGTTAGTCAGCTTTGACAGCTTACCATCTGTGACAGGAAATTCTAACAGCTTCTATTAAACAGCTGTAACAATTTTGTACTTTCTAACTGCAAATGTGAACATCTTACACGTAACATCTTGCAATAACGCCTGATGCCATGAAAATCACCAGAAGCAGAGAGTGTTCAAATTGTGGTGTATGTTCTGCATTTGATGCAAGTTGCTTGGGTCGTGTACGAATGCTAACAGTATTGTTGTGTCACTTTAACACAGTTGAACGTGTTTTGGTCATCTGCATTCAACGAGTTTGGTATTGTCACAGTGAATTGAAAATGCATGTTGTAACAAACAGATTTGACCTATTTAGGAGCGACATCAGATGTGGAGTTACTGTCCTGCGAGGGTTGCCATAGATCCCATTGACCTGTTGACCTCTGGGATCTTCATTTCCTCTCCTGGATGACCTACTTATACTGACCAATGAACTATCAGTTCCCATCTTATCTTGTCGAAAACCCGCAGTATCAGACGGTGTATGGGCAGTTATACATGTATCTCTGCAAATGAAGATGATCATGATCGTCATGATCGCGAGTCATTATGATGTGATCAGCTACAACTGCAGATCTTTCATGAGTTCGCCGCCCTCCGTCTTTCTCAGCTGTGACTTGAAATCACATCACGATGACTTCTTTATTTGCCATCCTCCCACCGCAGGGCTCTGGTCTCCCTCCTCTTCATATGCTCCCACACAGCGTATGAAGAAGAGCAAGACTAAAGCCCTGCAGTGGGAGGATGTTATTCGTGGATATGGCCACCCATATTACTATGACTGACCAGTTAGCTGGAAGCCATACAAATGTCTGGGTGAAAGTTCGGAAGGCCAGCCTACTAATTGTATTATCACGAAACTCCTGTCCATCTTGTTTCCATATTCCTCGTCACGCTCGCAAACCATTTAACTAACGCTAAGTGTCAGTTACATCCGCTGCTGAAATTCACAATCATGACTCGTTTGGCTCTCCACGCTAATGAATCGGATGGAGGCAAGAAGTGCATACCTGGTCCCTAGGTGCTGAGGATGTATGAGAAAGACTTGTAATGTACTGTTCTATGGTCCTAGGTGTGAGGTTGATTTGTGAGGAGTACGGCGATGCACATCAAACAGTTCAAAAGACAGAATTCATATGAAACACAAACTTTTCATCTACCATTTTGCACTAAACCCTAACCTAGATTTGTTGAGGCACTCAAAATTCCCTACCCATCCTAAAGTAAGCTGTCTTCATCACAATCATTTTCTATTCCCGACCCATTTCCTGATTGCAATTACTGTTTTATATCACAGCACAATAACTAAAAAGCTATTTTCAATGTTTCAAGCAAAATCTGCAATCTCCCGTGAATCCTCAGCGACTTCAAGATGTTTTTCTCTGAAAATTTCCCTGCAATGTTTTCACTCGCCTTGGATTTCTGAGTTTCTTCATCATTCCTTAGTATTTCTTTTTCCAATATCTTCTCACATATTTTTCCTTTTTTCCAAATGAATGTTTTAGTCATAAGACATGTAAGAGCATATGAATGTATGTGTGAAACACTTTAGTCCGAGTAACCCCCTGTGTGTCAAATGAAAATCTTAGTAAATTATCTTAGTATAACTTCCTTTAATTAGTCTTAGCATAATTTTTCTGTAATCTTTAATTAGTCTTAGCATAATATTTCTGTAATCTATTTTAGTAAAAAGTCTTAGTATAGTGTATTGACATTTTGTGATTGTTTTTATCTTTTTCTTCCGTTTTAAACTATTTTCTCACATTCTGTGATTGAATGTTCCTTAGCAATTGACTAGTTATAGTCTTCTATTGAAGATTTGCATGAATTTCCATGTACCATACCGGTATGTGAGGAACATCAGCCATGAAAAGCCATGTTTTGTAGTTGTACTAGTTGCTGGTCACGAGTTCCGTGTGAGCCTCATGTGTCCATCCTTTGTGCCCTGAAGATGTTGATACTGTGAGGTGTGCCCAAGAATATTAGGAAGATAGTCAAAAGTTTTGTAAACATTGGTCCCAATGGCATACCGCCCGGTTGGACAAATATTAGATAACAAATAGACATTTCTGAGTGACCACATTGTCGAAGGTGAGACAGGACAAAAGCAGGTTCGGACAAACACAATGAAATTGACAGGTCCGACGTCGTTCGGGCGGTTCGCTATTCAATGAAGAAGTCTCTAAATTTGTTTCATTATTTTGCCTTTGAGAATCATCTGTGAAGTTTGATACTCTCCCAGTGAGAACGACACAATTGCTAATGATATTGTAACAAGAGAATTAGTATGATGTCTTCCCTTGACATATGTCACAATCCTTTGGTATATTAACTGAAATCATACCACTTGGAAGATAAACCAGGTTTCCAAGATAAATTACATTAAAAAATAGACCCTTTGATAAATTCTAAAGAAGAAACCTTGACATTCCAATAGTCTCCTACAAGCTTTCACACCCAAAGAAAGCATAGTTTTTGTGGCCATTTATTCATACTTTTTGTTTTACCGTAATTACAAATAATTCCTGTACATTTCTATCAAAATGTGTGGAAACACCATTTATTACACAGCAATTTTCGTTTTAGTAGCAACATCAGTAGGTTTTTGACAAGTTCAGTCTAATCCAGGAAAATATTTTACAGTTTCTCCATCTTGCTTATAGTATGTAACATACATGTACTACGTATAATCCTTGCTATGTCCTCTCAGATCATCCCAATGCATTTTACATGTAGAAGTCTTCATTTTACTGTCTCAACACTCATCCAGTGCACACACAGTCATATTTATTCAAGCCTAGTCTTGATTTTGGTCGATTTAGTTGCAAGTCTAGCTTACGAGAGGCTGCATGTAACTTCAAACTTGCGGACTGACGAAGAGAGGTGCTGAATGTTATGGTCAGTTTCAATAGTCCGCGTAGAGCATTGAACTTCGAGAATTTTGCATTTGTCCAAGTGAATGACTATTTTGTATAATAATTTGCTTGTTTCTCAAATGTTCTGCACTGTTCATTATAACCACTGCACAATTCTTAGTGTTGTCCTTTCTGCTTTTTTCACCCATGCATCTGTCTTCCTGTTAATGTTCTTGGTAAGTCCCGTAACTATACTAATATTTTGCCCAGTGTTTTAGGATGTGGTCATACTTTACTGCATATCTCCATGTGAGAGTTTTCTCATGAAGTTGGCTCTTGCTGGGCAACCCAGCGGTAGAAAATTGTGGACAGTCGTTTGTGTCATTGGTCTTGGCGTAAAGCCAGCCATAGATGGTCAGGCCTGCCAGTGAAGTTACGGTCTGCAGGCATGGTGCAAGGAAGCTACATGTAGGTGAAGATTGAAGCGATTTTGTGGTAGCCCATCTAGAGCCAACTGTCACGAGAAAACTCTCATGTTGAGGGATTTAGAGATTTGCTCATATGCCTTGTTGCTTCAAAAGATGCTGCGGTACTGAAACGTGAAACTCAGAAACATCCCACAGTGCCACCTTTGTAAAGTAGGCCCTACATTTCAAGTTCTTTTCAAGTACCACAGGTCTTTTTACAATCTTTCAATGTAATAAGTGACACTGTGTATGAGCATGGGGTGTTCTTTCTGCATGTGCTAGGTAGGCTTGGTGGAAGACGGCTGTATTTTGCATCAGGAAAGTTTAGGGACAATTTCGAAGAAATCTGGGCTCCCCTTCACAAATACTGAGGTGAAAGATAAGCATCCACTATGGCAGCACGCCACCTCGGTCATGGTTTATTTTCTACGGCTGACAAACCCTGATACCCTGTCTGGGGGCAGTGGGTCTTGGAGGACTGCATGCTCAATCAACTTGGACTTGGGCATCCTTGCCTCTGAATGCATAAAGTGATGCAACATGGAATGGGACATACATGTACATGTAGGTAGCAGTCGCATCGTGAAGATGATGACGACTTCAAAGAGAGCTTTCATCAAAGTGTCAAAAAACTTTGATGGAAAACTTTTGCATTGCTTCTTCTCCTTCATCAACTGCCAGCCTCTACAAGCAAGTTGCCACATTCAGACTGGATCGTCCTGAACATGAAACTGCAGACATTTTTACATCATTCATAAAGTCAGCTGCACTTAAATACCGATGAATATAACGATATCGACCCATCAGTTGCTACCCTGAAGTAGAGCGATACAGTTGATTCAGTTTGATTTAGTTACACTTCAATATTGTAGATGGCATCAGACCGTGCGTTTTTGAGAAGGCTGTCAGATGCTCGTCTGCTATATCCATCTGGCAAGATTTGATAAGACTAATTGATGATTTATTAATCACTTGATGGATGCATTATTTGGAGGTGCTGCTTTTAGGGCAAGTCTTGTTTGAAATCTGGTGCTACATGTAGCTAGGGTGGGTTACTGTCTGTGTTTTCGTTTTATTTTTCCATTCTATTGTTATAGAAAAGCTTTTCAACTCTCTTTCCTTTATTTTCCGGTACCGGTACTGGGTTGGTTTAGTTTTGAAATTCTGTACTTGGAAAACATAACTGATATCCAAATGCTGTCAAAATCATTTGCGATTCCTTTTGGTGTCAATTAAAGAAAGATAATTTCAGTTAATTTCACCGATTTTCATCAGCTATTGAAGCTGCATATTTTATTTCGATCAGCTTGTTCTCATTTTTAGCCCGCTTGGCCGCAAGGCCCAGCAGGGCTTATGCTGTGGTTGGGGTCATTGAGTGGTGGTCTGTCGTGCGTTAGTCCGTACGGCGGTACGGCGGTACGTCCGTACGTCCGTAAACTTTGGTTTGTTAGCGCTCTAGCGCCTTTATTTTTTGAGGAATCTTTTTGGTTCTTGGTGGGTGTACATATGGGCCTAAGATCTAGGTCGAGTTCGATTTTGAGTGTGGTTGGATTCCTACTTTGGCCTCCAGGGGGCGTTTTGTGAAAAATTTCAAAGGGCTATAATTTGATAATGGTTCAAGCTATCGTGTTGAAACTTTGTACACATTCACCTCTAGCTTATAGCAACGTACAGACAGTATTTCGGTGAAATCTGATTCTTAACTTTGCCACTAGGGGGCCAAAACCAAAATCACTAAAAATGCTATTTCTCCCTTACCAAGAGATGGATCTTTGTCAAATTTTTATCATGGGTATATCTAATGAGAATACATAAGATAATACTTGAGTTTTTAAATTTGACCTACTTTGGAAGGTCACAGGGGTCAAAGTGTGTCTGAAATTACGAAATTGGCTCTTTTTGTAAAGGCTTGGCCGATTGCTTTGAAACTTCGCACATACATGTATCTACCTCTAGGCTGTAACAGCTTAGACGAATTTTCGGCAAAATCTGATTCTTGACTTTGCCACTTGGGGCCAAAACCCAAAACATAAAGTTCGGTTTCTCCCTAACAAAGTGATGGATCTTGCTTCAAGCCAAGCGGGCACAGTGCCATTGGCACTATTTTATGACTATATTGTTTTAAGGCAGTGTTGTCAACTTGTCACAACCCTTAGTTTTGCCAGCAGCCATCTTGCCAAAACTAGGTCATCGTCATGATGATTTACTCCAACTTTCCATGGTGATGACCTAATTTTGGCAAGATGGCTGCTAGCGATGCTCATATAAATGTCTCCAAGAGAAAATAATTGTGATCACGCCCCCAGATCTGCTTGGGCTTCCGGCATGAAGTGACTATCCCATCATGATCAGGGCCTATCACATCTGATTTGGGGTATGACTTTATTCTGGTTCTCTCTTCATTTTGTGATGAGGGCAGCTCTGTTTGGCCAAGCAGGTTATATCTGGAAGCTCTAGTTTCCTGCTGCATTACAATATTTCTCACCCTTTTCTAATGCCAATGATCTGAGGAAATTCTGAGAGCATCACAATTGTTTTCATGTTGGTGTGATGTATCTACCCCAGAGTCCAGCAGACGGCATCTTCTGTCGAAGTTTTCTCACATCCTTCAGTACTGATGGAAAAATATTTGAAGAAAGTTTGTTCCTATCATCCATCTGAAGAATGTTTCTTCAAATTCTTTCCACATCATCGAAGGTTTAAAAAAATTTGAACAGAAGATGCTGACTGCTCAAATCTAGGGGCAGATGTACACATAGCACATATCAATTCGCTGTTGTCACATAAATGGGCACAACAAAGTCATTGTAATCCCAATTTTGTTAAGAAAAAGGCACCATTTCCTATGAATTTAGCTTGCTGTCTAACCAAGCGCTTTGAAATCCAGTCCTTCATCCAGTCAGAAAAAAGTTCTGAGTGCTCATAGTTTGACGAACAAACATAACGAATTCCTCCTTGAACTAACAATATTGATATGACTACTTTGTGCTGTGGCTGTTGACCTGAACGTGCCTGAGAAGCCTGAATTTCACTCTGCCCATCACACCCAAGAAGAGACAGCCACACCGTTCTCCACTTCAGCATTTCCTTTAACTCTCCATTTAACGTTCCAAATTTCTCTTCACAGTGGCCATCTCGGATCCTGATGAACCTACAGTCCTGATAGAGGGCGTCCTGTTCCGTGCGCGGTACCTCGGCTCGACGCAGCTCATCTCGGAAGGCCAGCCTTCGAAGGCGATGAGGATGATGCAGGCACAGGAAGCTGTTGGAAGGATAAAGGTTGACATCTATTTTTTCTCTCTCTGCCATCTTCAGTTAGTGTTAGCTGTAGCTCCCTAAGTACCTGTCATCTAGGGTTTGTTAAAGATAGTTACTGTGCTGAGGTGAGGTGAACTCCAAGTTTGAACAAGTTCTCATTATCAGGTAGGCACTAATACATGTACGAACACAGGGAAGAGCATTATAAGATGATACGCTCGATTATGAATCTTCACTAGTATTCTGGCCGATGAGATCGACGTTCACATTTCATCAGACCACATCAAACAGGTCCAGAATTCTCGACCATGTTCACGGATCTTAAGGATGTTCACATCTCATCACTGAGGAAGATGTTCACACCTCATTTCAAGGATCTCACAAGATGTTCACATTACTATATAAAGGATCTTACAAGATGCTCACATCCCATCACTAAGGATCTGTAGATGTTCACGTCCCATCACTAAGGATCTTACAAGTTGTTCACATCCTAATCACTAAGGATCCAAACAAGATGTTCACATCCCATCAGAATATTCACATCCCATCACTAAGGATCATACTAGATGTTCACATCTCATTGCTAAGGATGCCAACAAGATGTTCACATCCCATCAGAATGTTCACATCCCATCAGTATGTTCACATCCCATCACTAATATAAGGATCATACAAATGCTAATGCTTCTAGTTGATCCTCCATTGTATGCTTTTAGTATGATGATAAGAGAAGTACCATTGCTGATTTTGCCTTGTTTATGTTGGTTGTATTTTAAGATTGATACAAGTTCGATTCACTTTTAATTGAGAGAAGTCTGCCCTGCTGCATAAGCCAGAACACCAGAAGCCTAGGGGGATGCACTCATGCATGTGCTAATCATTGTTACAGCACTGCAAATCCTGAAGGCACCTCTCCACGTGAGATGGTTGGCTTTCTATGGGCAACTCAGAAAACTATGGGCAGTCATTCGTGTCATTGGTCTTAGTGTAAGTCGTAAGGAAACCAAGAATGAGGAATATCTTGCCCATTGAGAGCCAACTCGTGTGAGGAATCTCAACCTTGAGGGGTGTCGGTTTTGTCTCCTGTTGCTCCGGTCTTCATTTAACGTTTACCTTCCACTTTTTCTCACCGCTCCTTTGTTCTGTCCAGGCGTCGGTAAGTTTTCCTACCATCTCAGCGATGTTGTGCATGGAGTCCGACCGTTCAGTAAAGATGTGTTTTGTGATTAGACTCACCACCAGGTGTCACTTTAACCATAATTGTCGTCTTTCATTTGAGAGAAATGGAGAGTTTGGGTTCGGGAATGAGTACCAGTAAACAAAATTAAAATGTTTGGAAGGGCAGCGAGAGTCCTTAGTACAAGTATCCTGAGTTCAACAGCACTCTGCTTCCTGCAGCACTGCCCTCAGTGGTAAAACGTTGTATCTGCATTTGTGACCAGTGGGGGTTTAGTTGCTTGAACTAATAGCTGTATATTGTACTATCAAGTGCACAGATTTGTAGAGTGAAGCACTTTTGTCATTCATCCAGGCTCCCACTGACCACGACTGATGATACAGCCTTAATACTGGAGAGCAGAGCTGTGTCCTTCTGAAGATGTGACACCTGGTGGCAGAATCCTGAACTGAATTCCCACATTGTGATCATTGTCGTCATTACTTTGAACCATGGCAGTAATAATTTGCATCCCAGTTCATTTTGTACTGTACATCTGTACTAATGATCGAGAGCTGATACCGCTAGACTTGAGGGAAGTACATACATGTTTGTATGGTGTGTATCACTGCTGTTGTTGCTACGATGTCCCTGGGAACTGTCATGGATCTGATCATCATTGATGTGCTTAGTTCACTGTGGCAACACCAGATGTCACTCACACGCATCTCCTGAATCACCAGCAGGAGCCAAATTTGATGCTTACCTCAACTTTAGTGAGACATGCACTAATCGCACATGGTGTATAAAAACCCAACTTCATTTCATTGTACTTTGTTCTTGGTCTCTATTTTATGTGAAGTATTTTGATGTAAATGATTTAAAGCTGTCAGATCAGCACATTTTAGTGACATTCTGGTAATATGTAATTTGAACGTCTTTTTGTGACGCCCTGTAAACTTGTTGTGATTTCGTCTTTGTTTTTGACCATTTGTATATCATCTGACTGTCACTTGGTTCTCTATCGTGGTCAATATAGTCCGTGTTGTACATGTGTATCTCTTGTTAGCTCACCGTGGTGAGCTTATACAATGGTTGTGCGTCCGTCGTCCGTCGTCGTCCGTCGTCGTCGTCGTCCGTCGTCGTCGTCGTCGTCCGTCGTTGTCCGTTAGCAGGGCACGTTTCGTAACCGCTGGAGCTATTGATCTGAAACTTGGTACATATATACCCCTAGGTCAGACGACCCACGACACCAAGTTTCGGTCCGATCCGACTCTCAGCTTGGCCACCAGGTGGCGGAAACCAAAAACACAAAAAGTGCAATAACTCCTGAACTAATGACTAGATCATCTCCAAATTTTTATCATAGGTGTAGCTAATAAGGATACATAACATATATAACGGGTTTTTGATTTGACCTACTTTTCAAGGTCACAGAGGTCAAAGTTCGACAAAAGTAACGAACCTGCCAAAGTTTGTCATTATTTCACCGAGCGACTTCATATCTTGCATAAACATGCATTGGAGGGGTACCTTATAAAATACCAAGTTTCGGCCCGATTGGATATCCAATATGGCCGCCAGGTGGCGTAACCTGAAAATCAA
>NMRB01003290.1:0-21451 GCA_002633025.1 Notospermus geniculatus | reverse complement strand
GGCCCGATCGGACATCCAATATGGCCGCCAGGTGGCGTAACCCGAAAATCATCAAAGTGGTGTAACTCAGGAACGACCTGACCCAAAGCACTCCAATGTGCTATGCGGTCCTCTGCAGATGACCTTTATGTGCATGTGAAGTTCCGGCCCGATCGAACATACAATAGGGCCTATGGCGCCAGGTGGCATAACCCAAAAATCATCAAAGTCCTACCTGGGAGTGACTTGACCGAGATTGCTCATAACACTGATATGTACCTCCCTCTGTCATTAGACTATTATGTCCAACCCGGTGAGCACATGGTCCATGGACCATTTCATCTGAGTATTGTAACTTTGTTCCATCAAATTTCTCCTTTGGCAATTTGCTTTACATTCCATTACATGCTTCTTTAACTCATCTGCCCCAAGGTTTGAGCAGACGGTATCTTCTCTTCATGTTTTCGTAATCCTTGGACATGATTTGGAAAGAATTTGAAGAAACATCCTTCAGGTATTTGATGGGAATGGTTTCTTCAGATATTTTTCAATCGTTGCCATCATTTCTGAGAAAAATTGATGCCGTCTGCTGGAACATTCTTCAGATGGTTGATAAGAACAACATTTCTTCAGATATTTTTCAAAATATACCATGGGATGCGAGAAAATTTCAACAGAAAATGCCGTCTGCTGGAGTTGCGGGGTAGATGAGTGAAGTGAAGCGGACCTTCTGATTCTTACCAAAAGGTGGCATTTCCTTCAAGTTTGAAGAAATTAGTTGGGGTGGGGTTGAGATCAAATCGACCCCCTTGGAATGTCCATGGTGGGTATAGGAGGGTCTAGGGGCCTTGCAAAAGGGGTCTGTGTTGAAACGTAGTCTTGTTCCTTCTGGCCTTGTTGCCAAAGAAGCCTTTACAAGTCATTTCTTGGAGTTTATGTGTTGATCAGGGTTTCTTTTTCGATTAATGTATGTTTATGAAGACTTCGTGTCGTCTCCCTAGGTATTGTAAAGGCATGTTGAGTGTCTCCAACTGTCAAGTGTTCCATTAGCAGTTAGCCACACATATAATGCTACTGTGGCCACTAAACCTTTAGACATCAGAAACACAAAGTTTTTTTCTACCATATCGTTTTGCTCTTCTTTTTCAACATTATCAGATTCAGTGGGCGTATTCGAATCCTCGTTCTTGACCACACTCGTACTGACCCAGTTCATGCAGATGTTGACTTAACTCGAGAACGGCAGTGGTCTCGAACGCCGAGAACGCAACTCGAGTCAGACCAAGAACGTGTTCTTCTCAACCCTTCGCTGATTGGGGAGTAAAAAGAACACGTTCTTGACCCAACACGGGTTGCGTTCTCGGCATTTGAGATTGTCATTTCTCGAGTTGAGTCAGCATCTACATGAACTGGGTCAGCACGAGTGTGGTCAAGAAAGGGGATTCGAATACGCCCAGTATGTCTGTGGCCTTCCATTGGTAAAAAGTAATACCTCCACCCATCAGTGGGAATAAGGTCGATTGAAGCAACAGCTGCATTTTACACTTTTAAGAACAATTTAGTGTAGAGAAAGGCTGATGTTCTAGATGGACCATCCTCCCCTGATCTTGAGTGGAGACACTGGTGATCAGAGGGACATGGTCAATTGAGGTAACAGCCGTATTGGCTACCATTAGGCTGTTGCTTTAGTTGACAGTCCTCCCCTGATCTTGAGTGGAGACACTGGTGATCAGAGGGGACATGGCCAATTGACGTAACAGCCGTACTCATGCCATTGGGCTATTGTTTTAGTCGACCACCATCCCCTGATCTGAGGGGAGAGACCATCTTTTCACCATTGAAGGAGCAGTGTGTTGTGACATTGGATATCTGTGTATGTTTCTTCAAAGCTGGCCGACAAAAAACTTAGAATTCATCGTACTTTTTGCTTTCTTAGTGATAAGAATACTGGCTGCACTGCAAAATAGATAAAAATTATGAAAAACGGGACCGTGAATTCTTGCCTTACTAACTCATTTTCTGTACTAACTCACTACTTACGAGAAAAGTACGGCACATGTATGCATCCCTGTATGCTTGATTATGAGGCTGATGTGGTTAACTTTTCATTACTTACTTGTAAGCTGTGACAATTCAGTCATAAAATCAACTAAGTTGTTGGTCGTTTCCATTTCGTTACAAGTCTCTCTCCATTTCAGGCCCCTGAAGGCGAATCTCAACCCAGCACTGAAGTTGACCTGTTTGTGTCCACAGAGAAAATCATGGTGCTAAACACTGACCTTCAGGTGAGACATGTCGTCTGCTTATCGCTCTCAAGTCTTTTCATGGACGGAATCAAAATCTGGTCACCAAATATGGCATTATTGGCCCTTTAGACAATTTCATGGAAAGTAGAATGCAGTATACAGCATCTTTTACTACTTTTCAGGAAATTATGATGGACCATTCGTTGCGTACCATATCGTACATCGCTGACATCGGTGATATCTGTGTCATCATGGCGCGGCGGCGTATGATTACTAGTCCGGGCGACGATATTATGCGGCGCAAGAAACAGTCCAAGATTATCTGCCATGTTTTCGAGTCGGAGGAGGTAGGAGAGTTTATCCTATTTTTCGTGCATCAGAATTCAGATGAGGCGAACTGAAATTGATCTACCATCAAATTCAGGTCACCTACTGTCTGAAGCACTTTATCTCTTGGTTGCTTCTCTATCTGTTTGGTACATGATATCAACATCTTTTAATCTAGGTATTGAAGCGGCTCTCCACCTGAGAGTTCTCTCACACAAGTTTGGTCTCAATGGGCAAACTCAGCTCTCAAAATTATGAAAAGTCGTTCATGTTTTTTGTATCAGCGTAAGTCATACGGAAATCAACAATGGCGACTTGCCCATAGAAAGCCAACACATTTGAGCAAACTCTCATGTGGAAAAGCGGTATCTGACCAAAGTATGACATCCTGTCATCAGTCAACCCACAGAGGTGAGAGGTGCCTCTCACGGACGGTTTTTGCGCATGGGAAAAAAATAGGCGATTGCGGGCCTTGACGAGACCACAGATTTTACCCTTTGGAGTTGAACAAAGTCCCTCCATCATAATGATGATGGGGGATATCTTCAAGAGGAGAGAATTTAATACCGTGACCACTTTTGAAATTATTTGTATTTTGTCGAGAATATGAACTGTACCGTATTCCGTCTCACCACATGTTGATAACTGATGACCATGCACTGATGCACAGCTGATGTATACACTAGTACAGCCGACCATATCAGCTTAGATCGAAATGGAGTTTAGCCTGCAGGTAGCAATGATGGGTGTTGTTTTCGTTCATTCTTTTGTATTTTGAAACATTCCCAATTCTACACGGATCTTAGATTTCCATTTAATTCACTCATCCTGCTTTGATCTCTGCCAGCTGTTTTTGACGACTTCTCTGATGTTCTTAATGGAATTTCATCTTCTCATATCTTCCCTCTGCGAGATTTTCACAGTTTCTTTTTCTTCATTCAAATGGAACTGTCTTCAGATGAAAAGGACGCAAGCAAACATTTTGTTTTTTCTGCTGAATCTGTGAAAATAACAGTTTTGAGCGAGTTGTGTCTTGTTCTTGGCTGTTGAAGCTGAAAACTCTCCTTGAAGTTCAAGTGTATTCTTGGTTGTGTGTTGTCGTCATATCTAGCATAAGGATTGGTTTGAATCTGGCTGTGTGATGCCGTGAACCCAAAAACTAGCCCTTCCTTTATGGTTTAGATGCCACTCGTCATGAGTTTTCCAGGGCAGGTTGGCGGTCCAGGGGCAACTTGGATAGTTGTGTGTCACTGGCCTTGGCGTAAGCCGTGAAGAAACCCACAATGCTGAATCGCCCATTGTGAGCCCTCGCCGGGAGCCAACTGTCACTGTCACTGTCCTCTCCACTCCGGGAATGAAGTTGGATGTTTTTGTGACGGGTCGGGTCGGACATGTTAATTCTGACATGCGTCAGGAAACAGCCATCACTTTGCCTGTCAAAATGGCTGTTCCTGCCTGACAGTCAACCATCTTGTTTGTTGGTGGAGTCTGATTCTGTCTAGACAGATAAAAGGCCACAGCTACCTGTTCTTTGTCATCTGATTTCACGCTCTGTGCCGTTCCATATTGCTGATTGGGGTTTACACGGTCTGTGGTTTATTAATAGATCTAATGGAACATTATTGTTGTGATTGACTGCAATATTGGACAGTTCTTGTCATGAGCAGACGTGCTAGATCTAATGATGCTGCTGACGTCTGCTCTCAAAAAATCAAGGCTCAGCAGTTCTCTGTCTACTCCTAGTCATCAAAGCATTTCTGGTTCTGAGCCACTGTGGATAAAATTGTTTTTATTGGTTAAATCCACTTACCAAATCCTTGTGAACACTGGTAATTGCAATGCCGGCTGCGTTTGGTCAAATTTTTCACACGATTTAAAAAAAATCTGATTATGGTCATTCGTTGTACAGGTACGGACCCATCTGTAAAATTGTTGAGTGTAAAATTTTGGTCATGTGTTCTGGGCATAAGTCCATGGCTAGGCCTATCTTGGTCCAATAGGAGCTGTCAGTGAGTTGACCAATAGGTGTCACTACGGCCCAATTCAATGCATATAGCAGACCCATTCATTCTTGATTGAGCACCAATCACGTGGATTTTCCTGTGTATTGGTCCGCTAGAACTTTGCTGCCATCTTTTGGCAATACGCGTGGCTGACTGCTCCTATTTTCCTTCACGGCATAAATATGAACAGTTTCAGCTGTCTCCTTCCTCATCAGCATCTTCTGGTGACGAGGCTGATGACGGAACAAAGAACCACAGCTTAGAGAGATTAACGATATATATTTAGAAATGCTAGCGAGTTTTGCCGGCTCATCTTCCTTTTGATCAGGGGTAGGAACAATTCTAGGTGTGTTTTATGTCCTGCCATAGGCAGCTGTATCTGCCAGCCTCAGCTGGCGGTAGATGAATTTTTTATGCCCTGGGTATTATCGACCAGAGCCTGACACGTTGCCTGTGTGAGCCATACAGTGTAGCGAGTGGAGGGGACTTCAGCCGTGATAAAACTGGTTTTAATATTGGAGTAAGTTGACATCTTCATCATGTATATCTTGGTCTTGAGGTAAAACTTGTGCGATGTGAAGTCAGATCGATTGAAACTGAAACTACATGAACATTGGGACTCACTTTGAGCCTTTTGCATTTCAGACACATGCCGTGTGAAGGGCCTAGATGTTTAAATTGACAAGAATCTTTTTCCCTGAAGTGTATATTCCTATATTGCTTCACTTGATATTCACTGTATTCACTGCTACTCGGACCCTTTCTACAACTCTCTCATTCTGTGCCCCCAAGCCTTATACCGGTGATTTCTGAATTTAAGTGATAGTCCAGCCAAAAAAACTACATCTCACATGCCTGACAAGTCTTGATTTGGAATTAGATTATCCGCAAAGAACCAAGGACACCCAACTATTAATGACCGAATCAATCCAGCTTCAGATCATTTGGTTTTGAGGATTGTTCATTTCTTATTAATACTTTGATATATATTCAGGTATTGACACCTTGAAAAGGGACCTGTCTGTTCGTCATCAATCTCCGTCTACCAATTATACCCTGTGAAAGCCAGATTGTCACAGTTGGCAGACTTTGGGTATATCTCGGCGATATCGCGACAGGCGATTCATCAAACACCAGGTGATTGAACAGGAATTAATCACCTTTGACCAATCTGTGATTATCTAATGCTTGCAGTATGTCGGGTCGTGACTTGTGAATATATCATTATGCCGTCAAGGTTTGGTTTATTATGACGGGATGGCGAAGTTTATTGAAATTTGAGTAGGAAATAAATTCTCCAACCACTTTGTCATGAATTTTCTTGGCGGTGAAGTTGGGTGGCAGGAACTTGCATTAAACTCTCACTATGGAGCAGTACATTTGGGTCTATACATTATACTGGCCTTGAATCTGAATTTGTTAACCCATTAAGTGGGTCATATTACGTCATCACAAAATTTGGGGAAGCCCCAAAAACACCCGAGGATCTCAGCTTGCGTAGGACGTAATAGTACGCCGTGCAAGGAAATGGCGCTTCACAGTGCGTAGGACGTTATATCACGTCTGGAACCTTTGTGTCAAATACTTTTTTTGGGCAAACTTTTTTCTAAGAAAGAAAATTTTTTTGAAAAATTAATTACACAGTTAACGGGTTAATAATCATGCGAAAAATTTGACCTGGCAGAGCAGCGATAAGAAAATCCATCGAAACTTTAAGAAGTGCCCATGATTATGACGTCTCATCAAGCCATATCTCGGCGGAGATCGGACCCACGGAATCAGAGGATGATTTCTTTCTGCTTCAGTACCCTTACATGCATAGTGAGTTCCTGTGGCGGAAATTGTATGGAAATAGCCCCTGGGCTATTCCCAATGGTCAAAAGTGGTCGATCTGAAATTGAGCAGTCATCTCGTGTTGAGGTTATATCCCCACCGTATGCAAATATGGTCTAAAATGGGCGATGGCTTTCAGATCACGTACCTGATGCCGAAGTCACACTGTATGTAAATATGTAATGACTTTGTTGACAATTATAGCAAATGAGCTGGAAAAAACGTTTGTTTTCTCGCATTCATGTGATAGGTGAGATTTTTTGTCGGTGACACTCTAAGATCAATAAAATGTCCACAGAATACGCAATACGTGGAATAATTACTATCCAAAAATATATGGCATTTCAGCTTATTATTTACGGCATTATTAGCTCTGTAGAAAATGTTGGGTGACTATACGTAATGTTAGACAGGAGGAAACCAGAGAGCTGAGAGAAACCTGTGCTGTTAGAGAGAGTTGCCCTCTTTGACACATAAAGAGCGGGTTTGACTGGTGATCGAACCTGGACCCTCAGATGTGACAGGCACGGATGTTACCACTGCACCACTCAGTTGAGTTGACATATCACATCTGTTGATGTGACATGTCACATCTATTGATGTGATATGTTGATGTGACATTATTAACACATCTGGTGATGTGGTATGTTGATGTGACATATCACATCTGTTGATGTGGCATAGGCCTATCACATCTGCTGATGTGATATGTTGATGTGCCATCTCACATCTGTTGATGTGACATATCTCATCTATTGATCTGATATGTTGACGTGATATGTTGTTGACTGGTAACTGATCTGAGATGGTACATGTTTGTTTTGCTGCCAACCTGACACGACATGTCTGAAACAGAATACGCTGTTCATCTTTAATTCATCGTTCCATTAATAGAACCAAGCAATCAATATAATGTTATAATTTATGTGGATTTTGAAGCTTCTATAATCAATGAGAAAAATATAGCGCAGTCTTGCTTATCTATTGACATCGTGGAGGCTCAGGTGTCCAATGATGACTTTTATACCTGAAGGAGACAAAAGGCAACGGAAAAATGCATAATTTGTCCTCAATAGTTCTTTATTTAAACATGCAACATCACATCAAGGTGGTGTAGACCAAGGCAAGGAGGAGAGAGGGAAAGAGGGTCGAGATTCAACTGAAACATGAAAAAGGGACACTGAGCATGCCCAGAGACTGGACTGAGCATGCCCAGAAAAAACTTCTAGGAGGTGGGAAATTTAAACCACATGAATGGAACCTTAGGGAATTGGCTTCTATAATAGTTAATACCTATCAACAGTTTCTGATTTTGTCAAGCAGTTTGACGACAGGAGTTGGCTATTTATGCGTATTATTGATGGCTCACTGTCAGTTCTGCAAAAAGTATGGAAGCCTGTGGTGCATCAGTGCAGATTCAACTGCCGACGGCAGCTTCTATTCTGAGCTCTTTCTCATTAAATATTGAATTGATAGTTGAATACCAAGTATGGTACATTATGTACTATTATCTCCACAGTGATATTGAGCCAGTAAGGCACAGCAGGAGGAAACCAGAGAGCCTGGAGAAACACAGGGCTTTATCAACGAGAGTTGCCATCTCTGTCAGACTGGGATCACACCCAAACCTTCAAAGTGACAGTTGCCTGCACTACACCACTTTGGCTGCATCTTATCTGGCATAATGCTGATAGCAACTCGGCAAATTTGGCAAACATGACCTGTTTTCCACTCAGTTTTTTTCTCTATTATATATTCCATGCAATATTTAATTTAGCTTTTTCCATCTCGAGTGTATTCAACTATTTCTTCCAGGGGAAATTTATCAACTCGTAATGTTTTGTTACGTTGTTATTCTAGATTTTGGTATTGGAATTGTGAAGTTTTGTCAATGTTATTCCATGCACAAGTCTGGCATGCTTTTAATATCGGGGAAAAGAACGGAATCAATTTGATGTTGTCACTCCTTCTGTTTGAGGCATGATGAAGCCATCTTGATTAAAAACATGTTTTTGTGGGTGAATAGGACACAAAAATCATATCGTTGTTCATCATCTGATATTTCTTACATAAGGTACAAAGTACAGTGCTACCGCTCTATGGAGGACACATTCCGGTACTTGGGAATTCTGTCTTTAATTGAGAGGTGTCCTGGTTGCAGGGGTCAAAATGAACAGATCTGGCCAATTAGGGACTGATATTTGGTGTCCTGGNCGCCCTTAAATGACATTTCCCCAAAAATTCTCCTGCCCATTTCATTATCACCTGCCATCAATAACAAGTTTTCACCTGAGCCACGAGGACCGTTATGGCGCCACAGCGGGGGTATAGTTAGTGATTGCTCGCAATCACTGTATGTCTAGTTTTCTCTATTATATATTCCATGCAATATTTAATTTAGCTTTTTCCATCTCGAGTGTATTCAACTATTTCTTCCAGGGGAAATTTATCAACTCGTAATGTTTTGTTACGTTGTTATTCTAGATTTTGGTATTGGAATTGTGAAGTTTTGTCAATGTTATTCCATGCACAAGTCTGGCATGCTTTTAATATCGAGGAAAAGAACGGAATCAATTTGATGCTGTCAGTCCTTCTGTTTGAGGCATGATGAAGCCGTCTTGATTAAAAACATGTTTTTGTGGGTGAATAGGACACAAAAATCATATCGTTGTTCATCATCTGATATTTCTTACATAAGGTATCGGGTACAAAGTACAATGGTACCGGTGTATGGAGGACACATTCAGTACTGGGTAATTCTGTCCTTAATTGAGAGGTGTCCTGGTTACAGGGGTCAAAATGAACAGACCTGACCAATTTGGGACTGATATTTGGTGTCCTAGATAGAAAAACATCCTCCTAAAGGTCCTAATAGGGGAGTCCGCAGGGAAAGGCTCCTCTTGTACATGACAAAAATCGACCCTCTGACGAATAACGGAGTCAATGACTCGCGAACGAAAGTTTCCTCGATGGTGCAACTTGAGCCGCCATTACGAATTTAATCCAACGTGAAGACAAAGACAGAAGCTGCAGTTATTCAACATCATCTCCCATTTCATCGGTGAAGATTACTAACTACGCCTCCGTGCACTTTAGTAGTCGGCACACAAAGCATCGTTGCCGTTAAAAAGGGAATGGCAGAGCATTTCTTTGAGTTCATGTTTCTGTCAGTTCTTTTGTGCAATTATCTTGTAATGGTGCAAAGTTTCTCGAGTTCTGTCATTGATATGTTTTAGTCACATGGTCTCCGGTTGCTTCGCTGTTGAAAGAAGACCTAGCGTTTGACGAGTGTTCATTGGCGCAGAATTCAGCTCAGTTTGCAGCCTTTTAAGTAAACATCTCATTTTCATTCAGCGCATAAGACGTTTGGCGTCTATGATTTGCCAGTTGTAGCTGAAATACATTGCAATTCCCTGCAGTTGTGCTTCGGCATTGATGCCACGCATTCAGTGTTGGTATTCAAGGCGATGAGATAACACAGCCTTCTTTGGTGACACACAGCTTTTAGAGTTCATGTTGATTATGGTAATTCTCCTTCTAATCCATATCCTATTGACTCTCTGCCACTGTTCCTCTTCTCTTAATATTTTGTGCAACTTCTCATCAACAGATAGTTCCCATAATGCTTTATTGAAGAAAATACCAAGTTAAGAGCTACACCAATATCTCGGATCATTTCTTAGCTCTCATCTTGTCATCTTGACTCCTTAGCAGCCACATTATTAAAATGGTAAATTGTCAACAAGAGCCATGGATTTAGCTAACCTCCCATGTCTGGAGCATGTGTCAAGATGGGGCAAATCTTTAGAAGCTACGTTATTAAATGGTAAATTTGCTACAAGGGTTATAGATTTGGTTAACCTCGTAAGTCTGCAGAGAGTGTGACAAGATTCAGTGCAATAGATTTGTCTGTTGCCTCCGATATCAGTAGGGCATTTGTGAGATTCAGTGCGATAAATTTTGTAACTCATTCCTTGTCTACAGGGCCTACATGTATATAACTTCACTTGAATTACCATTACCATCTTCATCTGCATTCGACGTGTTCTTGCTCTCAAAATTTTGTCTGTAAACTGATGCATCTTCCCTGCTAAAAAAATTACACACACCAGTGACTGCCCTGACTCAAAATGCAGCATCGACTCTAGAAAAAACCCCATTTCCAATGGAAATCAAATCATTTTCCAATAATACATCTTTTTCCTTGGAGACACCTTAATATTGAGAATGCAATTTAGATTTGTGTATTCCCCTCTGAATGTCCAATATGTTTCTTTGAAAAGCACCGTCGACAAAAAAACTGATGTGAAATGAGGCCAATATATTTGTTGGCAGATTGAGATATGTGCCAGGTTAGAGACAGTATATTGGTAAAAAGATTGGTCCATCTTCTTTCCAACTTGCTGCAGGCCAACTTTGAGCGATCACATCTTTGCTAAAAACTCATTACAAAACCGGGCACAAGGGATTTCGCCTTCATCTACTCCTGTTTGAAGCAAATCGTTGGTGCAATATTCTGGTGGTGAAGAAATGATTGCCGATATGTTTGTGTCCTTTACTTTCATGCCTGTTTTAAAAGTGTATGATATTTGCCTGCATTAGGCTACCTCCCAGCTTGCAGGCTACGTGGGCATGTCTTTCTTGAAGCTGTGTGATCTATTGCTAAAAGGTCGAAAAATACAAAATTTGTCTCCGACCAGCCTTGTCTAAATGTGCTGCTCCACATACACGTTTTCTTGCGCAAGTTGGCTCTCAATGGGCAGTTGACCATTGTTCCTTACGACTTATGCTGAGATCAATTACACAAACAACTTCCCATAGTTTTCCATGGTTGAGTTGCCCATAGTTTACCAACTTGCGGGAGAACAGTGTGACGTGGAACGGCTTTAAGCATGTTAAGAGTGAAAAAAGAAGGGACTGGCTATATGGGTCACTCTTGCACTGCTTTCCAGAGATGGCAAGCAGAACCAAGATCCCAGTGATGGATGAGTGTTTGTTTTGAAGTTGTACATGAAGTTTCGAGCATAGTTCACTACGAAACTCGAAGATGTGTCCTCTGTAGGTGTGCGGCCAAAGTGCAGATGTGGAAGTCATGCCAGAGATGATGATGATGGTTGAAGAACATGAGGAAAGAATGACAAAGGTGCACTCTTTCAGTCTCCAATATTCACCACCTGTGCCACACTAGTAATCCAATAACTGATTGTAAACATCAGCCGCAGGCAAATTTCCTACCACGCAATTGGTAGAGGTTTTATAAAATAGATCAGATGAAGTTCCTATTTGCATTTGAGAATGTTGTGAAGAGCTCTGAATTTGAACTGCATTTAAGGTTTGACAGCAACGATAGTCTCGTGGTACGTCGAATCATAACATGACGATTCAACCCTTCATTGTTCACTAAGACCAGATATAATGCTGGCAGTTTGGTCAATCAGGTATGATGAAGCTGTCTCAAAAACACTTGCGTTTGGCAGGTAGTCCAACGTATCTGAAGGAGATAATAGTGATATTGAGGGCATGTCATCAACACCCCCCTCCGGTAGTAATCCTACGGTCAGATTGCTGAGTGGTGCAGTGGAAACATCTATAGCTAAGGTTACACCTGTTGAAAATACCCGTGTTTTTCCAGACCCGTGTCAAACCCGTGTGTGCGAAAAGCCCGGTGAGAGGTCACACCACTACATTGCAATTAAGTAGCCCGGCGACAATTGCGCTGCATGCACTGACTCTTCGGTCATTTCTGTATTGGCCCACTTTGTTGGAGGCGTGAAAACGACGTCACTTAGTGGCTGTGCCATCTGTAGCCGTGCGAAGAACTAACGAAAACACGGGGATTTCGAAAAGCACGGCGAGTTTGCTGTGTTCCAAAAACCCGAGTTTTTCAGACACGGGTTTCTTGAAGCCCAGCAATTCATAGGTGTGACCGCAGAAAACACGGGGATTTTATGTAGTGTAACCACGGCTAGTGCCAGTCACCTCTGAAGTTCCAGGTTCAATACCGGTTCAACCCACTCTTCATGTGCTTTGACAGTGCAGGTTTTCTCCTACATTAAAATTGCCCAGTTTTGTCTGAAGAGCTGATTTGGTCCTCAGATCTCACTCAGTATCTTCAAGAAATAATCCCACACGTGCTGACATTGAGCTGACATCTCACACCACTAACTCAGCCGTTGTAATTCCTGTTTATAGCCGCTCCGTGCCAAACGTTTCTGCCCGCAGGAAAAATCATCACGTTTTATTAGTTGTTCCACTCGATCCTTTCAAATGGACCATATATATTGATGATAATCGATCTGTTTGAAGCTTTAAGTGGCTGTATTCATAGGAGAGTTTGGTCAGAGTGGCTGTGTTTTATTCAAGGACATGTTCGGTAAATAACCCGGTTGAAAACCGAGGCCTGATGATGTATTGGTGTTCACAGTTGAGGAAACTTTTGGCAGTAATATGTGTAGTTTTTAAGATGGTATAGATTTTTCTGGAATGAAGTGCTATTAGTTCCATCACTATCCCATCCACAAGTTGATGATGACCGAAAGTTGGAGTAGTGCCGTAGAAACATGAAGCGCATGTCACCTCAGAGACTGAGATCCGGGGTTTGATTCCTAGTCATGTGTACTCATGTGACAGAGATGGCAGCTCCCTTAGACAATGTACGTTTCCTATGTGGCTCCGGTTTCCTCCCACATTACATTCAAGCCACCTGATACTGTCTTGCCAAAACTGAGCCGAGTTGGAGCTCCTGATCGACTCTCAACTCGACCGGATGCTGGACAGGCCGTCAGACGACCACCTTTCTCCCAGTGAGTTTTTCCCATCCTCTACCGGCTGTGCCTGTGCGGCGGGATTCATCTCCAGGATAAAACAGGTATCGGTAGTTTGAGGAACGTGATGAAGACAGCGTCCATCCAATTTATCATAATCAAAGAAGCTCTCGATTTATGTGATATGCCAACGAAGAGGATATCTCTATTGCTCGGTAAATAGTCTGAAGAATCAATCGCCGCCCACTCAGGAAGGTGCTCGTTACCGGCCGTAAGATCTTGGCAACTTCCGCTGCTTTGTTTTGTAAACGAGACAAACTTTTGGTTAAAACTTTGCCAAGGAGTTGTCTCAAGGCTGAGAGCTCATAAGGGCATTGGAACTGCAAATTGAAAGTTGGCCTAGATGACTGTCATTATTGGCCTTCGTGGAATTTGCACAGTATTTCTTCAGCTTGATTGCCAAAAAAAGCTGTGGTTCCTTACCCGACTCCTGAGTGTCTATGCCAGGGCAAGTAAAAGACCCTACTCCGGTGGAGTGTAGCCTGGGTGGGCTGAACACCTCCGACAAAAACCCAACAGGGATGCCACCATGATGATGATGAAAAGATCCGCTGAACCAAAGCTTGTTCTTCAAGACGTATCCAAGTTTTAGCAATGTATTTTTATCAGATTCTAGAGCATTGCATGTATGTCTTATTTCCGCTCTTCTGGCTATGAAAGACGCCTTTTGAAAATATGATATGTATAATGTCATTTCTTGAAGTGGTGATGCTGCGGCTGAGAGCATGAAATGGAGGATAATATTTCCTCATCCTCCAAGAGCAGGGTTTTTTACCTCACTCCTCTTCATCCACTCACACAAACTCTGCTGTGGGAGGAAGATGTTTCCTTGTAAAGGATGGAGACAAATGTATTAAAATTGAATTCCAAATTGCGTGTCAGTTGTTATCTGGGACAACAGAAGCTTTCTAGAAACATGAAGTGCATAGTAATGCTGTTTTGGGGGAGAAGCTTAAGCTAGCAGCACATGTCACCACTTTCGTTGTTCATACAGGCAGTTTTCGTGGTCGGCAATTTTTGTGGCAGTTGCCGGTTTACAGGAGACGTCACCACTCAGTGGTCTCGTGTGCTGCTGATGGCCACGCATCACCACAACTGGCAACTACGAGCAATTTTCGTGGTCAGAAATCAGACCGGTTTGATTTTCAGTAACTTGTGGCAACTCGTGGTCACAACAGAATTTCTGTGGTGAGTGGTTGTTGCCGGCCACAGCACACTTGGCCATTTTCATGGCGACCACGAAAATTGCCTGTAAGTATGAGCAACGAAAGTGGTGACGTGTGCTGCAATGAACACTATGGATGAAAACACTGGGAGTTTTCAGGCACAAGTTGGTTCTGTGCCACTCAGTGTGGGAATCCAGCTGTGGAAAACTGGAGGTGGTCGTTTGTCTAATAGGTCCAAGCGTAAGTCCAGTGGAAACTAACGAGAGCCAACTTGCATGAGGAAAATCTCTGTGGAGGAGCACGACACAATCCCAGTCTTTCAAAAAACCTTTCTGTGGAACTTGAGGAGCAGACCATTCAGCGACCCACTTGATCCTTTCAGAACAGTTGAGAGTACAGAGTGGCACTCGGCCGAGTATTGAACCCATGGCCTCAGGGTCACAAGTCTGACGCTCTACCATTTTGCCACCACACGCCCCCGCATATCATGATCTTCTGCTCGTGATCACTCCCTCCGCTCGGCTATCGGCAGGAAGACCATGATATCACCCAGTGAGTTACGAGCTGTCCGTTGCCGTCAGCTGACATTCCGTGGTGATGAAGTTGATCAGAAGAAGTTTCCATTCAGTTGTTTCCCTGCCCTGAGGATATCATCATGGCCGCTTGTGGTATTTTTACTGTCAGTGGATAGGAATCAGGAAAAAGGATGCGTGGATGATGAGGCCATTATGACGTCCAGTGATGTGCCTCTGTCTCAATTTGGTGACAGAAATTTCTCTTCACAACTCCTTCAACATCTTGCGAACATAAACATCGTCCATTACTGTCTGTAGAGCTGATAATGCTGGATTTGGCAGTCACCTCTCAATGCAATATCTGAAAAGAATTACAAAGGCTGGAACATGCACGATCTTGCATTGTATCCCAATTTTTCAGGGGATTTAAAACTCTTTTGTAGTCCCATGCAGAGATTTGCGAGACGTTCATGCCTTGACTGCCATGTCAACAAGCTTTGTCAACAATTCTCATTCTGAGCATATTAAATCAGTTGCTATGTTTACCATAGCAATGTAATGGAAGACATTTTTTCCTCAGCAGAATGTCAATGGTATTGCCTTGTGCCTCGGGGGTATAGCAGCAATGACTGCAAAACGTGCTGGGGTCTGTACACTGGTAGTTTTAACATTGTCAGGTAAACAGTCCCCTAATTTACCTACCGTACACAATCAATTGTGTCATCACATCTTTATTGTGCTTTAATAAAGGTTTATGTGTGTGTCTAGACATGATATCTGCAGACCCTGGATCGGAATTTATCCCAAAATTGTGTCTTCATCTCAAAATACGCTTCGAATGAACAGAAAAACAATGTAAGCACATTGCGATGTGTGTTCATTGTTTTGGTAACAGCATGAGGTGATTGAACTTGGAGATGACCCAAGGCTTTCATAAAGATTCCAATAGCTTATTCCTACATCACGTCAAGATTTCATTTAGCTATAAACCTTCCAAATAATGCCAATTTTCAACTGATGGATTCTCATACCTGACATTGCCTGGCAACACACATACCATTTCCTGATTGAAAGCTACGTCTTGTAATGAGCGCAATGCTACGTCTGATTGGACTGAAATTAAATTTGCAAGTGCGACAAAGGTTTGGATCAAATTTTATCCATGTTTGGAAGAGTAATTCTCAAAGCTGGAAACAGAAAAAAAATAGTTACAAAGTTTTGACGTGTTTCCTTATTCAGAGACCTGCCATATGCAGACACTTGCTCACTTCAATAAAAAATCTGTTTTACTTGGCAAAATTCTCCTGAGCTGACATCGACGGCTGATTTTCAATAAAAAATACTTCCCCTCTATACATGTAGATATTTATATACATTTTCACTTAGAACCTATAAGTAAACCTGTGCGCTTCTAATATCATAACTTCTTTATAGGAAACTTTGAACAAAGTAATACTTCTTTCTAGAGCTAAAAGCATTCCTTTGATGCCTTGGCACGTTATCGATTCACTTACCTTTTGAAAATACTACCTCTATCGCTTTTCCCAGGAGCAAGTTTAGTCATTGACGATGAACATTTCAACTGAATGCCTGCACAGATAATGAGAGTGTTTATTCTCTGATGTTTGTCTTTAGCAACAAAACTACGGCAATAAAAACCTAGTGTTGCCCATTTGTGGATGTGATTGCACTAGGCATAAAGTTTTGCAGTTGGCATAACATTTTGCGGTTGCCATAGGCCTACATGTACCCATTCGCAGTTGGCATAAAGTTAATTAGCAGTTGGCATAAGGGCTTAATTAGCAGTTGGCAAAAGGTTGTATAAGCAGTTGGCATAGGGTTAATGAGGAACCCGCGTGCCGGAAATCCCGACAGGTCGGCGCTGCGAGCAGTGCGACCAAAACGACGTCATTGACGTCGTTTTATGTGTTGATGCTACGTCATGAAAAAATCCGCTGTACATTTTATTGAGATAAAGACGTTGCCGAAATCGTCATCTATGTCTTCATTTTAAGGGAAAAAAGCACCGCAAAATGTAGACATTTTCATCTGCTACAAGATGGTGTAAATTTTAATGCCAGGCGACCGAAACAAACGGGTGCTTTTCACACCAGAAATAAATGGAAATAACGTTAGAAAAAAGAAAATTCGGTCGCACTGCTCACAGCGCCACGTCGTGATGTTAGTTCCTCCGGTTCCCCATTAGCAGGTGGCAGAGTTTTACAGTTGGCATTAGTTAATTTGCAGTTGGCATCAAGTTATACAATTGTAATATCAAGCAGTGTGCCGGAGAAGGCCAAGCACAGAGAAATATATCAGAAGACTCAACTAGAAATGCCGATGTCAGCAGATTTATTTACTCTGAAGGAAATTTGTCAACCTTTCTGTTGGCTCTAAAACCAGGAAATTTCAATCCATCAGATCATTAAACTGCATAAAATGATAGTAAATCAAAATTGAGATCTTGTCTTATTGTCTTTGTCATCTTCATCCATTAAATCAAATCTTGTTCCAAGTCTAATAACATCTCTAATAAGCAGTTTATGATTTCAAATACCCTTGTCTATGTAATATCATTTCCTAAAGAATATTGGATGCATCATTACTATGGCATTACCATAAGACGGTTGTACTCTTATTTCATAAGATGTATACTTTTATTCCGTTTAGTGGTAATGGGTTTATGTCGTGATGAGATTTGAACCTGATTGTGGCTGCTTAGGAAATCACATCCACAACCAGAATGCCGTTTAGGGGAAAAAGTTTGTTCTGGCATATTTTTTTGCTCAGTGCTGCATGAAGTGTATCGGTAGCACGTGTATCGCACATAAAATTCATATCTGTGAGATTGGATGTCTTGTCTTTGAGCTGTCTTGCTGATATGTAGAGATGACATAGCACGCATAAAGTTTAGATTCACAGACATGGCTGGCAGAATTTTCTGTCTGTGTTCAAGCAGTTTTAATCTCGAGGTTGTAGAAATCTTTACTTGAGTGGCTTGTCAATAATAAGAGCCTCATCATATTTTCTAGTTTTACTGATAAGACTCCTGCGGTCGAAAGTTTCATATGAAATGTTGGGATGTGTCTATATTGTGTTTTAAATAATGATCAGGCCCACTTTATATTATAGTTGCTCCATGCACGTTGATGCAGGACACGTTTGAAAAATCGTTGGGACAAAAATGAAACGTACATGTAATATGGAGTACTGGTAATGTCTCATGGGAAATTTCCTCAAGATGGATTTTTATGTTGTAAGTATCAAGTTTTCAATGTTGGGCTGAAATTATTACATCTGGGGGCGACATTGTGATTCCACAGTATTGTTATTCAATTTTGTTGTCGACAATTTCCTTTGGGAAATTTCAAATTCTTCTTTTGTCCGATCCCTGCCCTGTGTTGTGGATGTCATCGTGGTTCATTACGTCTTGACTTCTCTGAACCATTCAGAATGCAAAGGAAACCAATATGTTTCCCCCATGGTGCGATTTTCACTCGGAGTTAGGTTACCGCAATTTCATTATTCTATTGACATGGCAAACTAAGGTACTGTTCCGGAGAATTGGAAAACGGTGGTCTGTCTAATTCAGATCTTGCATCATGAAAAATGGTATAAACCTTGATAGTGAAGTCTAAAGCTTCCCACACATATGTGACCCGATCTACCAAAAGTAGGCACAAGTCGCAAATGAGGAAAGGGTTAATGGCCTTGCAACACAAAAGCTGAAATGTACGTTTCTGCGGTTTGACAATAGTAGTGGACCGCAGTGATAATAGTTGAGTAAACTGATGACACCAATCACATGACTGCCGCTGACAATGGCTGAACTATCTCCTCTTGCCTCAAGAAGTGATTGGCGTCACCCCCCCCTCATCTCTGATCACGCCTCTGCCCCCCCCCCGCACCCCCACCTGTGCTAATAATCTTCCTTAATTCCTAGATGAACAATTTCCACGGTGAGAAACTCGATATTGCCAAATAATTATCGGCCCGGCCAAATATTGGCATTGCAGCCTGCTGCTTGGTTTCATATATCTGTCGAGATGAGATTTACATTGAGGTCAATTGGATGACATGGTATCTCTAGAAGACTAGAAAGCCAACTATTCTCAAGACTAGCTTAACTATTCCATCTTGGTATTCTTGGTCTCATCATTAATCTTGTCGCAAATGCCTTGTGAGTGTTCAGTGATTGAGAGAGCAAATCTCTTCAACAGTGCAAGTTGTTTTCTCTGGGCACTCCTGTTTCCTCCAACTGTACAAAAGATTTGCCATCTTTAAAAGTCACATGATCACAGGTCACATGACTGTTAGAACTTTGCGATGCTGTTGTCGCAGGAGACCTGAACACGATTCCGATTCCGCTGTATCCAGATGCCGCCTGTTCCATAATGAGCGCACGCCTTTTCACTTTTGCGACCTGACCGCGCGATTCCTTCACTTGATGTCGACTGTTCCGTCCAGCGGAAGCAATCGTAGTGCGACCTGACATCAGCATTAGGCCTACTGGAACACCATTCCATTGTCTGTATGAGTTGCCCGGTTACATCATGAGGTGAACTGGTAGGCTCTGCCATGATTGCAATTATACAATTTGCCCATCAAATAGAAACAGAAACCTAGCCTAGCTATCAAGGAAAGGAAATAACAGTTTGTGAGAAGGAAATAGCTTGTCTCTAAGATTGCGTGTCCAGGTTACATTCATTCCTTGATCTGATTGCCAGTGGCTGTAATTAACTAGAGTAATGGCGGGTTGGCACTTTCTGGGATAAATGGCTGCATTTTGTTACAGCGATTGCGTGTCGTTTTTTGAGACTTCTGTAATGGGATATTCACCTGCATAGAAATAATTCATTAATATTGCCCCACCCACTATGGGTTAATCTTTCTGTATCGTGCTGGCACTCATCCTGAGGTAAACAGTTGTTCTTAGCACTTTCCCCTTATGTCACCACAGTTTATGATGGCCGGCACTAGGTCTTACCCCACTCCAGTGTCTTGCCAGTGTTGGTTTTTGAACTGCTTTGGGACTTTGTGCCAGTCGGCTACTTGTGCTATTCTGGAACGAGTGTCATTTGCGTTGCACTGCAGGCCCTGTAGATGTAAGATTGGGCCTACAATCTCAATTTTGCTTTATTTCTCAAAAACCAAGGTGGTAACCCAGGAAATATTTTGATTTGTAGGGCAATCTCCCCAGTATGATGGCCATAAACTCTTATTTTGTCTAGACGTATTGATTTTGGGAGGTGACAAACTGCTCTGTCTTTGGATGCAATATTTTTGGTTGTCTTTAGAAAATTGAGAAAATGATTACTTTGCCCCTTATGCTGCTGTGAGGCCACCAGAAATATTCATCTGCTGCCTCCTCCGATGGATGTTTTCTACATTCCTTCCATCTGACTGTAATTCAAATGGCAGCCTTGAGAAACGTATAAGAAGTTGGAAAAAGTGTGTGCCCATGATACCTCAAGTACAGCGACCAGTTTTTCATGTCAAAAAACAAAATTTCCCATAATCGTATCAATTGTGTTACAGCATGTCAATCTTATCACATCTCGTCATTGGCAGGTGATTGTTCCTGCAAATCCTCTTAGCAGATGAAGAAACGTGGGGTTTATGGAAACCACTAATAGTATTTTTTTGGCTTCTTCAATTTCCCAGAGTGTTTGGTTAGAATTCTCATCAGCCGTTCCCAGGAGACCATTTTCCCAACAAAAAAGTGGCAAATTTGTGTTTCCAGGTGGGTTATCTGAGGCCATCAACGAACCCAGGAAGGATGCTGAGAAGGCTTCACCCACCACTGTCATTACGTTATCTCTCGGGATTCCAGTATCCGTCTTACCTCCACTTTCACTAACTGATACCATATCATCTGTTCTAATGGTACTTTCAACCATCTTCTTCCGCGCTCGGTATTAAGCATCAATCTTGTCGTTCAAGAATACTTGCCGTCTGCTGGAGATCCTTCGCCGTTTCTCTCAGCTTTGTCTTCAGAGTGGTTGGTTCTGGCCAGAATTCCTGTCATCTGGTCATCTTGGGACAGGTCTGTTCGCTCACGACCTCCACATTCACAGTTGGCTCTGGCTCACACTCCTGGTCTGTCTCCCCAAACCTAAAACTTTAACCAGTCTAAAACAGCTTGTCCTTCAATTTTCTCCACCAAAAGTACTGGAATGTCCCTAGGTAGTGTCATCATACTGTTTCGTGGCCTAGCCTGCCAATTCTAATAACCGGTAATATGAGATACTGATATAGAACGGGTGGATTTTTTTCCATCAGGTGTTCTCGATGATGTAGTTTGCTATCACGCTTACCATTGTTGCTGTACTCAGTGCAGCAGAGAATTGAACTGGGGCGATAGGTTTGCAGTTGATGATCACGTTGCTTATCCATTAGCTTTCATAATGGAGTTAAAATGTCATCCTGTTATATGTGTACATTTCGTGCTCATGTCCTCCTGGCTGATGCATTTCAACCTAAAACCTCAGTGTGTTGCAAGTGTACTTTAAGAGGGCACCGAACCTGAGCATTTCCACCTGCAAGTTTGCTCGCAAT
>NMRB01003289.1:53068-69618 GCA_002633025.1 Notospermus geniculatus | reverse complement strand
AGAATGTTCTCTCTGATCAATTTGCATGTATCTTTTGTTCATTGAGGTAGGTGCTGTCATTAGGATAGGCCGACTTTTCCTTTCCCATGGCACTCTGGTTGGTCTGCAAGAAGGTGGTGGTCATGAGCTTTGATCACTTAGCAGTTTTGCGTAACTCTTCATCACGCTGTTACAAAAAACTCATCCAGTCTTGCATTTTAAAGGGACTTATTCACGGCAGTCAAAAATGACACTTAGAATAATTTCGTGGTCCACGAAATTCACACAATTTCAAAATTACAAATTTTGTATTTTACTGGATTACATCCCTAGATAAGCCTAGATTTGCAGTTGACCATATTCTATGCTATTCGAAGGCAGCAAAGCCAGAGCAGTTCTGCAAATATGCTCTTAGTATAGGCAATAAATTCCTGACGTGAGTAAAATAATAGATTCAAGATGGCGGCTTTTGATTCTCTGTTCAGACACTTGACTGGCATGATCAGTTCGCTTTAAGCCGTGCTGGTCATTTTCCCAAAGAAGCAGTCCCAACAATAGACGATATCGCTCCAAAAGAGCACCTGACGGGTCCAGCGTCATGATGTCCCGTCATTTCATGATGTCTTGACGTAGGACGAAGAAAATCAAACCGTTTCCAGACGTCATCATCGCTGAAACTTTCGAGTCACGTCATGGTGTTCAGAAATGATGCTGGACCCATCAGGTGCTGCACTCTTTTGGAGTGATAGAGTCTATTTTTACTTCGTCTACCAGAACATTTGAGCCTGGCGGAATTGAACCAGGCAAAGAAACCTGCAGTTGTGCTCCTTCATCATTCTCAGTTGCCTTTGTAATGTATTCTGTTGAAAACATCTGCCAGTGTGACGATTACAGAGAACCTGTGGAATACCCCATTTCTGCCATGATAAATCACCAGAGGAATTGGCCCTGCATGACGTTTACTAATGTCTGTCCTGGCCAAAATGGGTGCTCGGAGAATTTATGTATTTCCTCGCTCGCCATTATTCTACCACAAGTAATCAGCCTTTCCTGATGTCAAATCCACAAGGATTGATGAAAGTAGGTGATCAGTATTCAAATCATGGTCGCCGGCCGTCAGGTGGAATATCCCGCAGACGGTGATCAGACCAAGCAACATCACCTAACACATACTCAACGAGTCAAATACATGTTGAAGAAAATGGCGCTTTTCAAGCGTCTTGGTATTCCTTAGCAACATCACTCTAGCTGCGTCTTTACTGAGCTTCTTTTTGCTAATGAAACTGATGATGTGCGATTTGCCAAATGTACAAGACTTGTTTGTTGTTTCTTCTCAAGTGGTTGCTATTGTTGTTTTCCATTAGTATGCATCGTGCAGTACGACTAGACAAATAGTGTCTGGTGTGTACCTTCTGAAAACCGTGTTGTTTCAATCACAAGCACAATAAGGGTTGCTGCTGTTAGTGTTAGGAAGGACCTCGAGTTATCGGTTGCGAGATGGTTGCAGAATTGGTTCAATTGATATGATAATGTAAATCGAGGGAGGATTTTTGATTTCCAAGGGTTTGACCGTCTGCTAGGCTGAGTAGTTGGAGATGATGTTGTGGTCCAGAATAGCTGTGCTCTTCCGAAGACTGGCATATTAGTGAGGTTTCGCAAATCTGACGAAACACGAAGTACGAAATATGAAATTGGACTTCATTTCCATGACATAATGTATTTTAGGAGATGGTTGGTACTACAAACATCGCCTGCTGCCAGAGCGTCTGTATAGTGTATGACGTTGGACTGATAGTTATGGTGTACCGGTATATTAAACTTTGAAATTTATCTTTCGTTTGCACTTCGTAGATACGAAGTTGAAATTTAAAAATTCAGGATGCATCATAACTCTCACGGTCTTACGTAATATGCCAAAAGACGCACTGGCAACAGGGACATTAGTGGTACCAACCATCTTCAGAAATACATTAGGCCCTGGAAGTGAAGTTGACTTTCGTATTTCGTACTTCATGTTTCATCAGATTTGCGAAACCTCGCTATTAACTCGTACATATACATGTACTTCTCATTTTCGAGTGCCTGTCATTTGCCAACGTAACTCGCGTAAACTCATCAACAACAGCTGTTTTCCTGTGGAGGTTGCATTGTTGAAACAATGCGAAGGCATCCTCGGTTTCTTGTAGTTCTGTTTGTTTAGTAGTTATCTTGAAGACGAGCTAGGTGTGAAGGATACGAATTGCAGTCTTAATGAGGCAAATTGATATTGTGTGTTTTTATCCGAGGATGCTGCCTTTCATGTTGTTTTGCAGTCGCCTTCGTTGCAATGTGTAACATTGCAGTCCAAATTCTGAAACCTTTCTTGTCCATGCTTTCCCCACCGAGAATCAAGAAATTCTTTGTATTCGTGGTCATGCTCTTATGCACAGTATTGGCTCTCAAATGCATTGTTTGACTGCTGACATAGAGGGAGCCACCTAGCGGCAGTTAGACGAACTACAAAAATGCATTACAAAATGTATGTAGTAAATCTGGTCTATTCGCCGACAACGTAGTTTTCCCTGGGTTGGAGAGTGGCGCAGTGGTGCCAGCTGTCGAGAAAAAGTGGCAATACCGTGGTCCTTTAACTAGCCTGTCTGGAGCACACCCTGGCTCTCACCTGATTTCCTGCCAGCGCCATCTATCGTTTACATGGTGAACGAAAACCACGGCCAGTATGCAACTTTGCGTCTTCTGTATGTCCGATCAGTGCAGCCACCATCGGAATTCATCGCCATTCTGCTAGACTTGCATAAATGGAAAAAAATTATCCCGAATCTATGACGGGGTGCATTGTGAAAGGACCGATAAGACTTATCTTACAGTTAGATTGGTACGATAGTCTGAAATGACCTTTAATGAAATCGAAAATTCATCTCAAATTTGTGTGTCTTTTCAGGGTTTATTGCGGCAGATATCAAGGGAACAGGATCATGGACGCAGTTGTTCCTTATCACAGACTACCACGAAAATGGTTCATTACACGACTACCTGAAGATCCATACACTGAACGTATCAGAAATGATGAGGTTGGCGCATTCAGCAGCATGTGGCATTTCACATTTGCATACAGAAATCTTTGGAACAAGAGGTAGGGGAAGTGTACCGTAATAGGCTTTTTCGGAGGAAGCACTGAAAATTGTGGTAGTGTCCTCTGGACTCTTACGTCAGTGGTAGGCCGTATGTCCAAAAAATTGAGCACAAAAGGCGACACACAAAATGATATACCGGTAATAAAAGGAGTCGTCCTCCAGAAATTTCGCAAATTTTCGACCCCAACTGGGGTCTTCTTCAGGCTGGCACCAGGTAGGCCCTATGTGGGGCACAATGCGCAGAACATCATTGGAAAAATGGGGAACTGTGCCTTGCAGTTTGAAATTGAGGCCAGGGTAGTTGAAACAAGTTGAGAAATCTTGCAAGTTCTCGTTGAGAAGGTACCGGTACCATTTTGGTATGAGGGATGGAACCCGTTTCAATCCAACTGTACCTCCAGCCTGTAGCAATAAGGTGTACATGTATGTATTCCTTTGATATACAGTCTCTGTGAGCTGCAAGTATGCTGCGAAGGAAACTTCTTGTGACTAGAGTTAAGTTTACATAGCTCCGGAAAGTGTGAGATTCGTGGCCAGGTATAAGTGTGATTTATCCCCCAATAGCTTGGCCTCTGCTTGCTTCCATCACAAACATTGGATACCTGGCCTTCCTGTTTATAGAACAAGTCTAGCTCAACTGGCCTGACAATCACCAAGTAATTAGTCTGCGGAAATTAATTAGTTCCTAGTCCTTAGATCCAGCTGTTTCTCCTCATTATGAACTGCAAACTGTATTATTTTCTCTTCAAGATAATTTAACCGGGCAAAGGTGAAATGAGAATTTTTGAAACTTGATTAGAAAGTTTGTGTGCTTCAGTGTCAGTTACTCAATATATCATGTTCATTTTTTAGTGCACTGTTACCTTTGCTGATAATGAATAAGAAAGGTATAGAATAGAAGTATTTAGTGCACGCACAATGCAGTGTTTCTATTGAAAAGCTTTTGGTCAGAGAAAAGTGACTGACTGAAATTTTCAATATCATTTTACAGTAGGCCTATCAATATCATTTCAGCTGGAAAGAGGGCTATAGTGTGACTTATTACAGATTGGTGAATTTCAAAACATGGGTGATATATCTGGGTTAATGGTAAAAAATATTCCTAAATCATTGCCAGCATTCGTCTAATGGGCAATTAGCGTAATAGGCAACTTGATAAGTTGATCATCAGTTGATCTTTCCAATCTTGGATTTCGACTTCTTGCTTCTGTGACCTTAATGTGAGGAAATCAGATTCACCATGACTTCATTGCTTTTTTGAAAGGTTGCTCTAATTAACTTGGAAATGATATGATAATTTTTTTCATCACGTGGTTTTAATTGCTGCCCCTGTTATGTCAGCCTTGGGATACTGATAGCTGCCATTCAAGGTGTGCGTAACTTGGATGATTAGGGGAAAGAAGGCAGTGCCAATAGGGAACCGGCAGAACTAACGTCATGACGTGGAACTGCGAACATGTTGTCAAACAATAATTTGTCATCTTTTCCACTTCAGGAAAACCAGCCATTGCCCACAGAGACATAAAAAGTAAAAATATATTAGTTAAGAAAAATGGGGCTTGTTGTATAGCTGATTTGGGGCTAGCGGTCAGGTTTATCAGGTATGTATGCATTGGATAAAATAACTTTTTCGAAAATCACATGAAATTTTGGCATGATCGTTCTGCTTCAGATAATTCTCTTTGTGAAAACATCATGTTTACAAAAATGGGGCAATAGGCCCATCTGATCACAGTCAAAGATAGATGTCTTTTTCGAAACTTCTGTTGAAATCTGTTGATTTAGATGGAAATACAAGAGTACACGGCACAACTGACCTACCTTCCCTGCCGTGTACCATCCGTGTACCACATGCAGTGTCATGCATGTAGTCTGTCCTCGTATCTTCTGCGGCATCGAATGCCACCATTGGAGGCAGTGAAGAGTCGTAACGTCATTTGCCAGTGGTGCACGGACGTCATGCAGAAGAGACACGTGACGTACGTACTCGTACCATACACAACGTCACGCAGGAGAAACACGTGACGTACATACTCGTACCATACACAATGAATTGAAGCGTACCTTCTGCGTGACATACGCGGAAGGTACGTGGATAAAGGTAGTACCGGTAGGTCAATTGTGCTCCGTACTGTATTATTATGTCCTGTATTTATCTTGCTTTTAGCGACACCAATGAAGTGGACATAGCGCCAAATACGCGGCAGGGTACAAAGCGATATATGGCTCCTGAGGTGGTCGAGGAGAGCATGAACAAGCATCATTTTGATGCATACAAACAGGCAGACGTGTATTCGTTTGGGTTGGTGCTGTGGGAGATTGCGAGACGGTGTCTCTCAGGAGGTAGGTCTGTTGAAATGTCCAAATATGCAGAAAGTGCGAACTTGGAAGCAGCTGGTTCCGCGCTAAAGCAAAATTTTTCTGTATGGTTCTGTTCTGCGTGAACTAGACACAACTACATGTATCTTTATGTATGTAAGCAACAAATGTCTTCGTGTTGAACTTTACTATAATCAAACCCATACTTTAGCTTGCTCGTAATCGTTTGGGTCTGTTGCACTCATTCTAACACGTGGAAACCACTTTCTAGGTAGTCTAACGATTAGCCTAAGGGCTATTTTCTATTTCTGATTGACTAAATCAGGATCGAATTAGAGAAATGGTGCAAGTTCTTAATCTTGTGAAGACTGCATTGTCAGTGTCTTTGATTAGAGCTTAATTCTTCACACCTTTCTTCATTGAACTTGCGCTTTTGAAGATCCCGTACACGTGAACTGTCATGACAAAAAAATCTTCGATTCCAGGTATCTCCGAAGAATATCAGATACCATATTATGACCTTGTCCCAAGTGATCCCAGTTTTGAAGAAATGAAGAAAGTGTTGTGCGTAGACAAAGCTAGGCCAGCAATACCAAATCGATGGAGTAGTGATGAGGTGAGTAAAGATAATCAAGTAAGCATTATGGAGCGATGTTTTTCTTGGTTTCTGCGATAGCCAACTATGGCCAATATGGCCAACTATAGTCGATATGCTGCTCTGTATAGTAGCAGTGCACAAAGGTATTTTATCTGATGCCTGCAAGGGAAACCTTCTGTTATGTACGAAAATCTACGGCTGATGGGAGAGACATCTATCTGGCTGTTGGTGAGTTACTTGGCAAATAGTAGTGATTTTCTCTGATGTATTTCGAAGTCATTCATTCTCTCTCTTTCCTACAGAACTTACGGACGATGGCAAAACTCATGTGTGAATGTTGGAATCAAAATCCGGCCGCCCGACTCACAGCTCTAAGAGTCAAGAAATCTCTTGCAAAAATGGAGGAGAGTCATGATCTCAGCGTGAGTGTGAAAATCAAGGACACACCATTTACATTTCAATCATAGGGAATGTGACGGACTATCAAACATGTGGAATATCGTACTATCTAAGCCCGGCTTTGCTATATCTTTATAGTATTGCTGTGAACGTTGGGCTGTCGGCTTCACCCGTTATGGCGTGTATATCAAGCAGGTGCTCCGCATTACTATGGTACAAAGTATCAAGAGAATGGCTGTGGGAACTACTTGTAATCATGATGTGGCAGTACTTGCTGCCATACAGTTTCACCATGGGCCTTCAGCTGATATGTCCTGTTATACAGTAAGGAGTCGGCATCTGCACTGCCTGGATAGTTGAGGACTTGACTCACATGAACGTGCTCCTCACGTGAGGAACACTGCTGATGTGGATGTGCTGTGTGAAAAAATCGCAACCGCCTCTGAAGCTACTGTTGGGTGAGATTAAGGTCAAGGGCGATGTTCACGGTGGTGGCCACAGTTGCGAATGATGAACCAAGTCGTAGGCCCCGGCCAAGGAAATGAATGCAGGATGAACTTGAACTTGTTAATCTCAGGAAACTGGTCCTGCATAGGGGCTGAAGTGCTTTATTGTGCTAACACTTACCAATTTCAAATTGGAGTTACGAGACGTTGTACCTCCGAATCTGGAGGAAGATATTGTTGGAGAAGTTGTGATTGAGGAGTTACAACCTGGGCAGAGGGAATGTGGGTTCAGTTATATAATTCAAACTATACATTGCTACACCCTGTACACATTGAATACTCTTCGGGTCTTCATTGTGTTGAAATGTCATAATATAAGTTACATATTTGTATCTTTTCAATAAGGCATGGAAAGAAATTGAACAGTTGAGAAGATAATTTGCGACCTGGCACAGCAAAATGAGTCGAAATGCGCACAGAAGAAGACCAAATATGACACCAGGCAACAATTACAGAATCGGCAAAGTCAAATTTCACAATGGACAGACAATCCTGAGTCACCTTGGACATGTTGGGTCTTCTTCTGTGCACATTCCGACTCATTTTGCTGTGCCGGGTCACATTTGGTGATATCTCGAGAGATGTCATAATATGGGCATTTGGTATTTATACTATTTTATGTTTTGAAGGTAGTATGAATTTGGGGAAATGAGATTTCAATTCATGCATTTCTCAAGGTATTTGAGTGTTTTCTGTTTTCAAATCCATTTTGGGGAATATAGTGGGCCTTCGCCCTCCTATCGTCCACTGTAGAGTTGTCATGCAAGTGCAGATAGTAGGGACCACGATAGGGGCATTTACTTACAGACCTACATGTAGGCCTATACCAGTACCTCTGTAGTACAGCCTATCGTGAGCCCTGTGATATACACTGTGCAAAGATCCAGGTGGATGTTAGAAGGGTGAAGGTCCAGTATGTCTTGAGGTCTTCACCCAGTTCCATCATTTGTTCATCAACGCTGTGTACAATGCTAAAACTGGGATCCTGTTTTATTTTACTTGACAAGTCAAATGCTCAAAATATTGCAAAGAATCAAAAGAAAACATATTTTTAGCAGTTGTTCAATAATAAGCATTGATCTCACTAGGTGTTTAGGTGTTCACATATGGCTTTATAGTAACACTGGATCCCAGGTATGACTTGCTCTATTAGTGGTATTTAAATGAATTCAATCCTCATATTTTGTTGAGTGATTTCGCATGGGGTGTAAACAGAAAAGATGCCCTGGAATAAGATGTGGATCTTTTGAGAGTATGGCTGGCGCGAATAATGAGGAACCGGAGGAACTAGTCTGTGACGTGGCGCTGACGAACAACTCAAACTTGACATTGAAAGTCAAGCCAACGTTATTTGCCATTTAATTCTGAAACTACTTCCAGCCCTAATATACCTGAAGTAGTCCACTGAATTTCGAATTTTACACATTCACCATCAAGTATAGGACTCAATCGATGTATCTGAATGTTTTCAAACGAAAATTCAAGCGGGAACATGTTGAAATTCATCGATAAAATTTACTATTTTAGTGTAAATAACAGACCGACGAGCAACGTCATTGATTCTGAATGACGCATCGCACATAATGTCACGGACGATGCGTGACGTCAATGACATTTTCAACGTCATAAAGCACGTGCTTTTGTGTTAAAACTGAGTTGTTCCCAGCGCCTGCTTTGGGCACGCCGGTTCCCCATTATGACCAATGCTAGCCACTTTTCACTAAGTTCCAAATGTGTTGAGAAAAATGACTTTGAACTGTTGCATCTGAATTAACCACTTTTGATCACTATTGTATTTTGGACTCTTCTGCCTTGTTTGATGTGCTATGGAAAGCTTGCATTTTCCAATTCATCAGCTATAATGACTATTTTTTGGTTTTCTTGAGAAAAAAAATGGAACTGGGTCAAGACCAATGAGACAAGGGTAGGCGACTTCAAACAGAAATGAATGCCGTAATCAAGAAGAATCTGTTCTGTACAAAAGCAGGTTGGTGCAAATTGTATCTTGTACCCTCCTGTGGCCTTTTATCATCAGTTTACCATGAAAACTTCAGAGATTTGTATGCCTCCAGGATTTCTTACGGATCTCTTTCCTATATTTGACTCTTGACATCACTTTGTGGAAAATGGGAGTGGGAACAGCCTTATGTGCTAAAAAACTATAGACAAATCCCAAATTGACGTAAACGAGAAAGATCTGTGCACTTCAGCTGAAATCGCAAACACAACCTCGGTCTGAAACCAGCTGACGTGACGCAATCCATGATTCAGCAATGGTCGACTCTGATGCAACGTCGTAGAAGTCACTGTTGTGGGGTTCGTTCTCTGCGTCATGTCATTCTGTTTCAGATCGAGGTTGTGTTTGCGATTTCGGCGGAAGTGCGCAAATCTGCGAATTCGAGAATCGTCTATTGGACAGAAGATGTTCATCAATGGCAAATAGACCTTTCCAACAAAGATGGTGGCCTACTATTTCTCCGACATGGTGTCATGGCCATTAATTGTCCAAGGATGACATAACACTACCAAGTGTACAGTACGCTGCACAATTGACCGACCTTCCGCTACGCGTCCCCATCCGCATATCACATGCAACATCATGTACGTACTGTCCTCGTACGACCCGCGGACATCGTGCTCCGCCGTGGAGGGCACACAGTAAAGATGTAACGTCATTCGCCTGTGGTGGGCGGCGGACGTCACACACAGCAGAGTGTGTGATGTCCTCGTACCATATGCAGTGAATTGAAGCGTACCTTTTGCATGACGTACGTGAAAGGTACTGGTATGCAGATAAACAGGCCAGTTGTACTCCATACTGTATGCTCTGAGACAAAATTATTTTACCCAGACTTTTGTGCGCATGGCCCGCTTGACCAGCTTAGCATCACCAGTGGCCATTAAATGGTATTAAAGCTAATCTGACATCATATGGTGAGAAGTATCAGACGGCCGTCTTTGTTGGGAAGGTCTATAGGAGGAATTCATGGCAAGATGTTTCTGTCTTTTGTCATCTTTGGAAACTTTGGCGATTCCAACGCCGGGGATTGTAGAGAAATTTTGCCTTTTTGTAACCTGTCTGGTAGTCTATGAATATAAAAGCAATCACTACCACATTATAATGTAATGGTGGATTCCATCATTAAATTAACATGGAATCCTGTACTAACTATCAAATGTATTTTTGAACAAAATAAAAATGTGTACAGTTCAGGCCTTAATGTAATGTAAAAGGCCAAGTATTATCAATGATTGAATGGGTTGGAGGAATTTTGACTGACCTCAGTTTGTAGGTCATAATTTGTACAAAAATATGTATAGATTGTATATAATGTTGACACATTTTTCTGATGAATTCACGTAATCAGTTTAAACTGTCTGTTAATCATGTATGTGTGATCATGTGANTTTGTTCTTGTATTTATATCCACACCAATGTTTTAGCTGCTTTCAGTTGTTCTACACCAACAGTTCTCTACTTATGTTTTATATTTATGTATCTGAAAATGCACTTCTTCAAGTCTTCTTACAGCAGGAATACTTTTGTCGGCAAATTTGATGTTTGGGCAGTCCTTTTCCATCGTGCTCCTATTCAGAGTTGGCAGCGTTGAACCACTGGAGACAGTTCTTTCAAGTTTACATCTACTTGTACTTGCATTATGCGAGACTTCGATTCCTGTCATTGAAACCCCCTTTAATACGCTGCTGGTGGATACCTACCATCAAACTGTTGCCAAGCTTTATGCAATTGTAAATAATGCAAATGAAGTTGAAACGAATTTCATTTTGATTAAGAAGTGGAATAATTTGCCAAGTTTTCTTGGCATGTTCAGGTCTTCCGATTATTCTGTTTTTTACCATACAGAAGCCAAGTATTGCTGGAAAAATTGGTGCCAAATTGCTGTAGTCTTGTGCAGTGAGTGTTTTGGTCCTGTTCCCCAAAATTTACTATGACTTGATGCCTGCTGTTACAAATCAGTGAATTGTAAGAAAAGTTTGGGAAACATCGGAGTCCACATGCAGTATGGTATTGCATCGTTATTTAATCCCAGTACTCAAGGGCCCGAATTTTAGAATGCTCCTATAATTTCTTGGTACGTGGCATTCCTCGTAAAAATACTGTAGGCATTGATGCACCCGAAGTTGCATCGTGGCTTTTAAGCATTATCGTATTGGTTTTTGCCAGTGCTGCTGAACCATCATCCTTGCACACAGGGTCTTCACAACCGGCTCCCCTTCTCCCGCTTGGTTCATTGAGGGAGGGTACGACCGTAAATGACCTGAGATTCTCAGGATGCTGTCAACCATCTGAAAGTCACTGCATAAGTCGTGAACGATTTTCACATTGTCAGCAGAACTTCTTTGCAGACTCTTCTCCGGCCACAATTTCTGTGAATTTTCCATTATTTCTCAACAATGCCCCATCATGCCCTTGCTGAGTTGAATCCTGTTGATGCCATTCAACTGTTGATGTGTGATCTTCATAAACTGTTCCAAGTATTCAGTAGATTAATGTGTATATGTTGTACATTTAGTGTATATACAAACACTTGTACAGTTTGGCTATCATTTCGGCCAGATTTTGTGAGAGGGGTTCAACATTAACCAACCCAATAGGTATGAGGTGTGATAACTGTAAACCACAAGAGTGGATGTGGCATCTTTGTATGTATCCCAACTTCTAGTATTTTGAAATTAAACATACCGGTACCGAACTCATCTTAGGACACCAGATTTTGAAAATAACCTGCAGAGGAGACCTTCCTTTCAACATTTTCTCAATCCTTGCGAAAAAAACTCATTTTGAAGGCAAGATCGAGTGTCTTCAGTGCTGTAACGCAGTGTTCAGTGAGATTATTTGAAGTGTTCAAAAGATCACCTGAAATATCTTGGAAATACCCAGGCGTAAATGCCTCTTCTACAGAGAGTTTGGTCATACCTCTCAAACTTGGTGCGCAGTGTTCTCCGCATGGCTTTCTGGCATTTTACCACCCTACCTTAAAAGTAACCACCCTACCTTACAGTCCAATTTTGTAATGGTTTTCTATTACACCCCCTACCTTAAATTGGTGACCACTCTATCTTAATTTGCAAAGTAATGGGAACGCCTCAAATTTCAAGGGAACCACCCTACATTAAGAAATCCTGTGGAGAACACTGTGCGTTACCTATGTGGGGAGTGTCATGAAGTGTAGCCCTCTTCATTGCTACCCGTACAAAATGGTTTGACTTTGTTATTTAGTTTCCTGAGCTGTACTCTTGTCAGCCAGAAGCACAGTGCAAAACACCAAAGGGAAGATCTACCAAAAAGGACATGGCCAGTTGAACCTTTTCCATCCTTTATTCCTGGCTCAAGTTTTGAAACAATTGTCATTTCAAATTGGAGACAGGGAAAAGTGTTGAAATAAAATGAATTGGTCAGAGAGGATTGATGCTTCCCCACTGTAGTTAGTTTTTTATATTAACTATTTTANTTGGGCAATCTGAGACTCTGTATGCGCGCTATGTAAAAGTCAGTTTGTAAAAGCAAAAGCGGAGCATACAGAGTCCCAGTTACTGAGACTAGCCTACTTGATGCCTGGCCTCCCATCCTTATAATATCCTACCATTACCACCTAGGGGCCTAGGTCTTGTGTACCGGTAGGCCTCTCTCTTTGCAGTGGCATTTACATTTTCTTACTATTTTTCAGCATCATTCGTGACAAAAGCCGTTACAAAAAACAGCCCTTGCCAACCCCATTTTTCCCCTCGAACTCCCCAGTTGTGGAAGACCAGTATGGAGATCTTGAAAGATTGCGCGATCTCCTCACCACAGATGAGGTTATTTTTGTCATGTATTATGCACCATGGTGTTCCAAATGTATGGAACTCAGATGGGAGTTTCACAAAGCTGCTGTGTTTATGCAGGATGAGGTGAGGCTTCTGTTCAATAAAAAAACTTGTCCATACCAAATTATCTTGTTCACAAACTTCCTGAAAACTAAGGCATAAAGTTCAGTTGCTCTTGGTTGTCAAATGGGTCATATCCTTGTCATCAAATTCATAATCCTTGTCATCCAATATGTTGCAGGTTACCTTTGCTGCTGTGAATTGCTGGTGGCCTGAAGGTGAATGCAAAAGAACACACTCCCCTGGCACGTTTCCTTTATTCTATGTCTATCACACAAGCTTAGATGGATTCAGATACACAGGTAAGCTCTCCAGAACATTGAAAATGTCCGTCGCATGGGACAGTAAGCCGTGGTGCATTGTACCTTGTTTCTTTGCAAGGGCAAGTAAAAGACCCCATCCAGGTGAGGAACAAAAAGTAGCTTGAGATGGCCTCATCCGTACTTACCAGGGCCAATAATGGTGGTATGGCGTCAGCCCTGACAGAAATATCAAATACAAAATACAAATACATGTACATGAAAATAAACTGAATGGTATGACATATGCACTAAAATGAAGCGTTTCACAATGTCTGGTACATTATTTTCATTTTAGGTCATTTCACTGCTGATCATATGGTGAACTACCTTGAGAACTTCCTCTTCCCTATCAAGCCACTACATACTTCTAGAAATGTATCTGACATTCTTGTCCAGTATGATGTAAGTACTGAAATTTGGAGTACCGGGTACTCATTGTACAGGTCTCAGGCTCCATGCAGGTCATTTTCTGGTTTCTAAGTAAATTTTCAAAGGACAGGGCCAACCATGATAAAAATGAAAGTGTTCCAATCATTCTCCAGTATGAAATCTAGTGGGAAGATTAAGATAATAACATTGACTAATGGTATTAGCTGAAGATAACAAACATCTCTGAAATTGAGGGTTGAATTGAGAGCACAATGGAGTGGAGCTTGCATTGTGTGGAGGCGGTCAGGTCTGCTGCTGTTGCTCATCTTTATAAATTCTCTTGCAGAATGCCGTTTTGGGATACTTTGATTTTCATGCGTCGCCTCAACCACCTGGTTATAACCAGTTCTACTTCGCTGCATTGAGAACGTTGGAGGAGAGTAAGTTCTGCATTGTCAGGGTTCCCGCTGCCACTCTTCACTCTCGTCATTGAAGAATGAGATGTGCTACTGCTGAGTGACTATTGGAAAATAGTCAATTCATTGATTTTGACCAGCATTTTCATAATAATTTAGGAGTGACTGATGGAAATTCCATAAGTGAAGAAAACTTTTCAAGGTCCAGGGGGAACCCTGATTGTGTCATGTTTTCCATTTCCAATTTTCAAATGAAGGTTTCTGAATTTTTGCCTGGCTGTAGCTGTTATTTCTTTATAACTTGATAGTAAAGTTAGTACCGGTAATGTGTTAATTTTTCAGACCCTATCCAGGGGCCAAAGTTTGGTGTGATAAGTTCACAGAAGATGGCATCAGAGTACCGTATGAAGACGACTCCTGCCATTTGTATGTTGAGACTGCTGAATAATTCTCATGTGGTAAGTACATTGTATTTACCCACAGATGTCTCCCTGGCAGGATTGGAGGTTGTGATCGATAACTACCTTGTTGAGTGAGTCAATAAGTTTGTTCTTCTATATCAGGTTGTTTATACTTATGAAGCTTGTTCCATTTGATCTCTGGTTATCCTCTTCATAGAGAAGATAAAAACAGTTCACAATGGACAATTCTTGAATTCCGCCGAAATCTCAACCAGAACCTCGATCTGAAACTGGGTGACGTGACGCAATCCATGGTTCAGCGATGATCGACTGTGACGCAACATCTTTGAAGTCACTGTCGTGGGGTTCTCTGTGTCATGTCATTCAGCTTCAGACCGAGGTTGTGGTTGAGATTTCGGTGGAAGTGCGCAGATCATTGTAGGTTACGTCAATTTGAGAACGGTTTATAGCAGAGCATTTGAAGGAAGGAATGCAGTCTAAAAATCAAATCTTCAGAGAAAATCTCGTTATCGCAAATAACCTCTTGCTGTATCTTTTCAGGCTTTCCCTAGAGTGGCATTCACTTCCAAGAATATAGTTAAGTGGGTAAAGCTGCACTATTCTCAGGTGAGAATGTTCACTTATAAGCCTGTCTGGCATTGACATGAAATCATCAAAGTACATTCACTGTTTCGTTAATAGCTTCTGTCAGCATTGAATTACGGTACACGTTATTGTAACTTTGTTTTGATGATGATTTTGCCTCTCACCATTTCCAGCCCACAGTGTCGTGGTTGTCGCCAATCGGGAGCAAGAGTCTTGCACTATCTAGGCAGATCAGCAAGGGTCCTACTCTTATTTTATATCTTCCAAGCAGTCCTTTCCATGTTAATCCGTTATTCAATTTGGTAAGTCTACAGATCTACTTTGGTCCCGTGGTATGACTGATTCGGGCTTTTATCAATTCCTTAAAGCCTCACAGTATTGAATTTTTCGGAATTTTCAAAGTGTTAGGAGTCTGCAGGTAGAGGTCTCATGGCCTCGTGAAGGTCCCCAAAATGCTTGCCTGATACTGACTTCAAGGAATCAAGACCTAGTTTTCAGTGCACATTGAAAAAACTGCAGGCAGAGCTCAATGTATCCATATAGAGCATAGTACATTTTACACTACACTAACGTTGGAGGACGTAAGCACTTTCTGAATTCAATACAGTGCTGCTTTAAGCAATTAGTACTTTCTTTGGAAGGAGTGTTCATGTGTTCTAAACATTTTTCACCTTCAACAAGCTTATTTTTTAATGTTTTATTAAATTTCTTGCAAGTTCATTCCTCACTGCAAGTAAAGTCCTCCGTTATTTATTTTCAGTTCAGGGAAATAGCAGTGGATTATTTAACCTGTGATCCAAACTCTCAAAAAGGAAAAGTGATAATCAACAAAGCAGCAGTCGTACATCGTGATATGCTCCTAAAACATATGCTTACCTTGCAAACTTGTAAAAATAGCAATCAAAAAGAAAACGTGATTGTACCTGTTACTCAGACTAGAGTTGACCCTCCATTCCAACAGCATTGCTGCATTACGGTGTCACAACTTAACGCTGTACATAGATGCCATATCTGTAAAATCTACTTCTACTCCACTCGTTGTAATACCTCAAAACTTTATCGTTACTTTCTTGGTGCGAACGTTGGATGTCATCAGATGTGTCGTGAGAAACGTTTCGCTTACAGCCCTTATGATTTTTCCTCAATGTGCTGTGATATACGGAGAGAACAGTCCTCATCAGAGAAGCATCAGATACGAAAAGTTGATCCTGAGATTATGGCACTGCAGTATCGTTATCGACAACGACGTTGCCGGAGATACTCACTCTCAAAACTCCGAGGGTATTCATCAGCTGTGACGCTAACTGACGGGACAGTGGTGAAGATAGCAGAGAATTTCACAGGTTTAGGGTGTCGGACTAACAAATCTGTCAACTTCTATGCAATGGACACCATGTTTTATAAAAGCTTCCCTGAAAGACTGAATGTAGTCATACCAGATAAATCTAGTCCTGCCCTTGTACTTATTGACAGAAAGGCAAGTATCGTGCATGAAAGCGACTTCAGAAATAATTTCTATGTACCGGTACTGGAAGTGAAAAGAAGATTTTGTAGTGCATGGTATTCTGCACTGAAATGATACTCTGAAGCAGAGGCTGTCCTTTACACACCAATATTTTGCATTCCCCAGCCATA
>NMRB01003289.1:22913-39424 GCA_002633025.1 Notospermus geniculatus | reverse complement strand
CACGAAGCCAAAATACTACCGAAGCGGGCAGCCCGCCGTCCACCATTTTGACGAGGGTTGCGTTCACTACCCTCGTCGGGTAGTGCACAGTGCTAATGTAATAAATATTCGATGACGTCTTGGCGTAGAAGCTATTCTGGGTGGTATTGTGCTGGCATTTGCCATTTGCCCCAGCTTGGTTGAATGGGCAGGGTTTGGTTGTGCAAAGGCAAAAGGTGAACACTTTCTGGTCAGTATTGTAAAGGTAAGTCAAAAAGGAAGTGTGAGTATTAACCTAGAAGGGGCATAGCTAGCCGGGGGGGAGCAGGGGCAAGTGCCCCCAGAGCAAAAAGGGACAACGCGAATTTTTCCTCTAAGGTCATTTTCCTTCTTCAAGCAAAGTTATTGCGGTGTGAGATGTTGGGAAAATGCATCTGAGAGGATGTAGATTTTCAATTTTTTTCTGGGGGTCCCTCCGACTTCACCCTCCAGGTTCTATCAATTTTGCCCCCTAGGCCATAAAAGCTAGCTACGCCCCTGCCTAGAGTGTATGGTAAATAAACGGTAGGGAAACTAACTTAGACCTCATGGTAAGTACATTGTGGGGCCATTCAGCAGGTGCGTGCACGGGCAAACACCCTACATCGTACATGTACCAATATAGCCATGTAGATTGGCAGGTGAAATGAGAAATCTTGGTAAAAAGGCATTGTTGATGGCCCTTCTACCGACCAAGTGCCAAAAATTTCACGAATATATGTTGAGGAAAGGGTTGGCAATCTTAGCAAATGAGAAATGTGCTCATCTTTTATTAATGAAATAGAGATATACGACATGAGTAATAAAAGTCGTTTGTGTCATGTATGAGCACAGTACTGGGTTTAATGGGCTTGTCGTGGGATAATGGCTACTTGAGAACAGTGGCTGACGACGGATGCTAAATAATATATGAGACATAGCACTGTGGTGTCAGGTGTGAATGGGACTTTCTAAGTATGACATATTAGGTGGAGATGGCGCCATTTTTTCTCGACCATTTAGTTGTCTCTTGCCTTCTAATTAACCCTTTGGGACAGATCTGGACTTCTCTTACTAAATCTTACAAGGAATAGGAAGTACCCTATCCCCTGTTGTGGAATTAGTTATCTTTCTGGAATAGAAGGAGCGAAGGAGAAGCTTTGAACATTTCACAGTGCCAAACATTGAACCTTCTTTAAACTCAACTTCTCTTTTTAACACTTGGATATACTGTTGCATATCTGATATAAGAGTTTATGAGATTACATCCTTGGCAGCATTGATTCTATCAACTCATCTCTCCCCAGAGTCTAGCAGACAGCATCTACGTTCAGAGTTTTCTCGCGTCCTATGATACTGATTGTAAAATATTTGAAGAAAGGTTGTTCCTGTGAACCATCTGAAGAATGTTTCTTCAAATATTTTCTACTTCATTTCCAAGGCTTTTAGAAAACTTCAACAGAAGATACCGTCTGCTTCAACCTGGTGTCTGTACTTCGTGTTGATTTTCATTTCCGCGCATTCGGTCATCTTGCTCACGATTGTGATACCACACCTGTGTGATGGATGTCATGAAGTTGTAGATTGGTGGAACATCGTTGCAAAGTAGTTCGAACTTCTCAGTGCCTCAAATGGTAATTTTTGGAAATACCATACAGAGCTAGTCACAGGGAGAAGAAATAGAGCCGATAAATTGCAGTTGATACACTGAGAGAAACCCTTCAGAGAATTCTAACGAGTTGTTTACAGTTGGTGAAGGACCTGAGATCCACTTCAAACGGAGGCAGGCATGATTCTTTACTTAGTGTCAATCATTAAGACTTGATCCGTAGTCATTAGGAGTAATCTCTCCTTTTTGTGCGCTAGACGAACACGGAACACAAACATCAAGTGTCGCTGATGAAAACTGGTGGATGCAGAGTCATCTTGCTCTGTTTACCTGTAATGAGAGGACGGCGACAGAGGTAGCAAAACACTGCTGAAAAAAACAGAGCAAATGATTTGTTAATAACGATCCGTGTCTGACAAGGACCATGATAACCCATAATCATGGTAAAAATTGCACAATCATGACCTGTGACACTAATGATGATTGCACTGATGTACATGTATTTTTTGTCTAGTCTGCCACTGCCATCACCTTCAGTTGCGATCGTATTTTGCATCTCATCAGAGTGGGGGAAAGTAGGCCTACTCGTTTGCTGTGGTTAGTTGAAATTTGTAAAAAAGAGGTCCAAAGAGAAGTTTATTATTACGTATTTGTTTTCCTTCTCCTGAGGACGTTTTGGACGTCATATACCTAGTGTGTTTCATTTGTACCCCGTTTTGGCATAATCCGTCTGTCATCCATTACCCACACTTCGCATTCCGCACATTAACTCAAGAACACCACATCCAGTCGTCATCATTTTTGGTCTGGATGTTGGGGCTGGGTAAGTTCACAAGCCTATCAATAATTGGTTCCGCTCTGACATCCAATATGGCCGCCACAGCCACCATTTTGAATTCATTACCGGATGTCATCACCGTTTTGTGAATGTTGGGGCACATCACACGTCTTCAACTGAATGGAGGCGAAGGGGGCTCGCGACAGCGTGGATATTTTATTCAGTTTGTTGTGGTTCTGGTTGACTGTGATTTGTACACTTCATGGCTTCCAATCATCTTACCAATGAACCTGATTACCAATGCCATGTTGCTCAATCAAATACATCTTCATTCACTTCGCACTTCTTTATTTGAAAACTAGTCTGTGTGTGACAGTGACCTTCGGCTGTGTTATTTAAAGTATTAGTAGTGCTAGAGTATTGGATTGAGATGTAGATTGTCAGTAGCCTATTTATGCAAAATATTTATTTGTATGATGAATGGATGGATATGTTAATGATGAAGCATTAATAAAGAAGTCTATTTATCTATAAACAGAACCTGTGTTATCAGATTTTGTGTGTGGTAGAATCGATAGACCAAACCCCATAGGGACGAATCCCGGCAAATTTCCACTTGACCGTCTCACTTCTTTGTATGTAGAGGCAGGGCAGAATGCAGGGGCTATGTATTCACCGCACAGACAAAACGATTGTCATAAGACTGACAACCGGAATTGGCCGGTGGTTACTTCTAGATCGATGCAAATCAATCAGATGATTACATGTAAAGTGTGGTTGAATTACCATGGTGTGACCATTATTGATGGCGAGAGACTTGCACGGACTGAACAAGTAACATCGTAAGCCAAGTAATTCGAGGCTCATCGGCCGCATCGATCGAGAGTGTGAGTTCTCAATTTGGATATCAGGCTGACTTTTCCCATTTGTAAGCGGCTGCTGTGACAGACTGGCCAGGAAATCAATTAGTCACTTGCTCAAACGTTATTCACTTACACGCCCGAAACCAATCTATATCGGCGAACTAAATCGGGCGGAAGTTGCCATCGTTTGGCTTTGTATTGCCGCACGATCTTGTAGTTATAGTGAGAGATTCGGATGCCCTGCGTGAAAGCGCATCGTATTGAGTGAGGCTGTAAGTGGCCCTGTTGTTGTCCGTGGAGGAGATGTCAAAGCCTGACCAGTATCCAAATCTTTCTTATCTTTATTGGATACGACAGTGAGTGTGTCCCAGAAGGAACTGAAAATGAAAACGAATAAAACGGTCAGTAGCTGGCCCTCGGAGGGTTATTATCAATCATCACCGCTCTTCTTGTAAAAGATATATACCTTTTAACAGGCCCGGATCCGGGGGCGTAGGGCGCCCCCCTCCCTATTTTTGGCAGGGGTAGTAGAGCAATGATATTTTTAGCAAAAAAAAATTAATCAGATAAAAATTGAGTATTTTGCTCTCAGATGCCAGGAAAATGCATTAAAACACTTGATTTTGTCAAATTTTTCTGGGGGAGAGCCCAGACCTCCCAGAGCCCCCTTTGGGCTTCACACTTTCGGTGCTCATCGCCTCCGTCGAGCTACGCCCCCCTTTCTGCCAATCCTGGATCCGGCCCTACCTAATTTGGCTGATGTAACTCACAGCTTGAATCGCGTTGAACTGAAAATTGGCTTATCACATACCGAATTAGGGCATACAGTTCGGCCAAATACTGACCGTTTATTCATTTCTTTCTGTGATAGCCTGACACTTGAAATTCAGTTAACAGACAGCAAAGAAACACGATCTCTAGAGACCCTACAGTTTCATATGTTTTTCTGCGAATATTCTCGCCCGTCACTCAGCTACAGCACTGGTCAAATATACATCCGTTTCAACGTGCACTAGGATACGCCATCCCATGTGAGGTTAACCAACTGCATTGCAACACACATGCTAATGTAACTCTAATGTTGCGCTTTTCTACAAGGCGTCTCTGTGTGGTTTGGCGCCATGATAGGCAGTCGAAAGCGTTATATTGTTTTTCATGCAGCGCGTATCGCTTGACGAGCTATCTCTTGGGCTCTGAATAAATCACAATTAAAGTATCACGCACTGTAATCTCATTGATTACATTATATGATTTGATAGATGAATTTCATGCCGAAGGTAAATGAGATAATAATAAGACACCGCCGCGATTGAACTGCCGCCAATTTGAATAGATAGTAAATTATCAAATTTATTGTCAGTGAAAGCTGAGAGAATGTTCTGATTTAGACGACACGTGAATCCAACGGTAGTGATGAAGACAGATTCCTGTCGCCTCGCTATGATTTGTGATGCCATTTTTCTCACCACTGTTAAAATCATCAAACTTTTAGCATTCTTCAATTTTGTGAGATTTTTCGCCCTTTTCTTCTAATCTATTAACTATTGATGCATATTCAAATCATTTGGGGGCAAAGCGTGTCCCGAATAAAGAAACATTGAATATTTCATCGATTTGGTGTTTTTGTACGATTTTTAAAAATACATTTTCGAGTTATTTTTGAGGATCTAATTGGTCATATTGAATCACGTGATCTCAGCGGCACACTATTATGGTACATAATGGCCGCCATCATTTTCATCACTTGAGTAGTTCGATGCGCTGTGATATCATTACTAACCCTTCATCAAGTAAGGTACCATACTTCAACTCATTCTTTTATGTGTAGCAACAGTCTCCATGCCTAGTTCATAACTTGGATCATTCAAATACGTAGATTCGAACAGTCTTTGTCGAAAGTACTGATCGGCGTGCACAGAGAAGTCGCGATCATGTTCAACCTCGCCACCATGAATTAGCACTGTGGAAAATACATTGTACGTTGTACATCGATCGTGTTTTGTAAAGCTACCAATGAGGTCACAATCATCAGCCCACCGCTTTTTGGAAGCCTGGTTCATCTGGCCATTAATCGCATCCTGAGGTAATCAGGGCCTCTTGAGGTTATCACCTACCTTGCCTGAATTGCTAATTCCAGCAATTTACATTTCCGAATCTGAATATCTGATACATGTAGTGTTATTCCGTGACTTGATATCAAGATGAAATTAATGTTGAACATTTCTACCGGCATGTCAAAAATCAGGCGATTAGTCACATTTCACGTTCATTTTGCTGGCTCTCTACTTGTATTCGGTTGTTTCAAAAACTGATGTACACCTACGCATAAATACCCCTTCTCCAAACCATTCCCAAGTCCAATTATCTGATCAGAAATACCGGTACATTGATACCTAGAGAGATTGTTGTTGTAATTTTGTTACGATTTGGTGGGCGAGGATTTAAATCCCATGGTACATGTACATGCCTCTTTTACAAAGCCGGTGTAAAGTTTTTCAGTGTTTCCGTGTGTCAGTGTTCCCCCTATTGTTCTGGAAACATTGGCAGATAGATCGACACGTTTCTCTGTGTGTCCTCCATTGTCGAGTCGCGGCTTATTCCGTCAGACAATAGGAGGGGAACACTCGCAGATGGGGAACGCTCAAAAACGTTACACCGGCTTTGTGAGAGCAGATTTGGTTAGCACCAATACATTGGTTCGAAACTGTATAGCTATGCGTCAAATTTCGGTCTGCAGAATTTTTTTTTTCATAAGAAAACACGTAGTAATAGTTTTTGTGATATCTCAGTAGTCGCGAATCCTATGCTGTCATTGAAAACCTAAGATGAACTAAAATTCCTCTGGGAGGCGCTGACGAACGCCGGAACGAATACACCGTCACAAGCACTGCCGTGCTTTGTTTCCGAAAGATCTCTGTCTATGCCAGCTATAAAATCGTAGCCAGAGGCTTATTGGCTGCTACCACGCGGTTCAAGATGCGTTGTCATGGATGTTGTTTTAAAGGCCCGTGAATTCATTCGATATTTCCTTATATGGAAATAAATGTTATTCATGACGTTAATATTCCTGAGCTTGATTACTGATTGGTTGCAGAGGTGCAGTAAATGGAGTCATTGTCGCTCGTTTTGAGCATCCTGAAGAAATGGTTTTGAGTCATTGTGGATGTGATTTTTGCCTGGAGTTCAGTGCACTGTACTCATTTGTATCCTACATGTATATGTACACTGAAGTGGAACTATGCGCTCGTTGCTCAGGGTGACGGGTAAGAAAGGTTTGGAAAGGAAGACTGCCAAGCAAATTGCGTTCTATCAAAAATAGATATTATCTATTTTTGGTTCTATGAAGGTTACTTATGAGTTGGGGTCATGTGACCTCAAGCTGATGCAATCCGATGTCCTTTCAGGAATGAAGTTCAGTGTGTGACGTCGATAATTGTGGCCATTCAGAATTTGGGGATCAAGGAATGTCACGGTCATGTTGGGTGAATGGAATATATATACTATATTTCGATCCATAGCCTTTGAAATATCACTCACCATCCGAAACAGATTCAATGCTTGATTCATTCATGCAGAACTCGCCAATAAAATCGACGAAAATATTCGCCCAAATCAGCATATCGCAGCTCAGCCAGCCGAAGGCAACACTTACATCCCACACGGGACTGATTTCTCAAATCTAATTTCCTGATCAGATTTCCAAAAGATATATATTTAAATCAATTCACTTCCCAAGTGGTACATGTTGCCCGCGGCAAGTCTTGTATCCATTTGCGACTTCAAATACAGGTTAAAAAGAGGCAAACGAAGCAGATTGACTTACGATGAGTGACGAATCGACTTTTCTTTTAAAAATACGCTCGACTTATTCAGTGGCCCTTGGCAGAACACTAGCAATCATAAGAAATACAAGACGTCATGTTACATCGTGATGGCAAAAGATAAATGCCCGCCGTACAAGGTCAAGATTTTCATGAAATTTTCTGAGTATGCTCGATCAAGGCTTGCATGTGGGTCTGCATATATAGGGCCAAAATGTCAAGAAAAATTTGACCGTGCGGTTATTATAGACAGATTGCCAAAGTCGGCCATGTTGGACCAAAAGGCAATAACAAACACTGAATGTACAGTGAATGTATACCATTGATGTACAGCATGTTTTAAAATGTGCAAAAACATAAAGTTTGCCATGAAAAAAGATGTCTCAGATAACATAACCATCATTAATAATACATTAATATGCACTAAGCCTTGGCTTACTTTTGGTAAAATAGTGATTCAGAAAAGAGAAAACAGACTTTTGTTGCTTAACCAACCTTGGGTCCAGGTTTGTGAATCATCATGATTCCACACTGTGGGATAGGACCAACACACCTGGAGCTGAGGTTTGGCATAAAACAGGCATAATAAAAGTCTTTTAAAACTTTTTGTGGGAAATATCTGCAAACATTTGGGCCGGGGCACGGTTCATAACACATGTAGCACTGCTGAGGAGGTGTTTATTTTGTAACTTTTCATGAAAGTTTTGTGTAAATTGCAGGTTTTAAATCATGCCGTATATCAATGGTGTACATTCACTGTACATTCAGTGTTTGTTATTGCCTTTTGGTCCAATATGGCCGACTTTGGCAATCTGTCTATTGCCTCAAACGTTGTTGGAAATTTTGCAAGATATGATTTCGTTCGCTGGTGATTTAAAAGATCCTTCAGTATCCCTTTAAACAACAATCGCCCTTTTTACACAGGGTCGGTTCGATTTGGTTCGAGGCCAGTTCACTTACTTAATTTGAACCATGAAAAGGGAAGGATAGTAGAGGTCGCAGGGCTTTTCACGGTACAAAAAGCAAGTGAACTGGCCTAGAACCAAATCGAACCGACTCCGTGTAAAACGGGCTTATACATGTATAAGGCGTCTGCATGCAGATTACTGCCAGAAAAATGACAAGAAAACATCAAGTTCTCTTGATAGACATAAGGCCTTTTGAGTCGATTCAATCCGGTTCGAGGCCAGTCACGCCAGTTCACCTACCTTTTGTACAAAAAGCAAATGACCTGGGGCCTGTTTCATAAACGCTAAAGGCACCTCATTAACTAATAATACTTCGAATATGCTCGTTCTGGACTTGTGTCAATATCCAGTTTATTCCTTAGAGCATAAGCAAGTTTTATTAGCTAATGAAGTGCCTTAAGCGTTTATGAAACAGGCCCCTGGGTCCATATTCATAAAACTACTTAAGTCTAAGTGTGACACTTATCCTTTGTTCAACACAAAAGATAAGTATCACACTTTGACTTAAGTAGGTTTATGAATATGGACCCTGGCCTCTATCCAGACCGAACAGATTCCTTGTGAAAGCAGATTGTACATTTGTATATGCATTATTTTACTGCCTAGTGTCGAATTTTTCTTACAATGGGGAAAGGCTTGGTGAAACACCAAGGTATTAGCGTAAGAATACATGTAGATTCGAGCACGGTATTGAGTGGTCTCTCATCAGGCTTGCATGTGATTGCTTCTGGCATTAATTGCGACTTCCATTTGCCGCAATAATCTAATCTGTACTAAGTGACAAATGACCAACAAGTGCTAACCAGAGACGACCTTCTTGACCGACGAGAATCTGTCAAACGACATCGGTCAGATTATCATCAGATGCGCGGTTGAGACTTTAGCTACGGTTACACCTGTTGAAAATACCGGGCCGTAACTACGAAGCGCGATTAGGCCAACACGCGTGTAAATTCATAGTTATTCAGGTTAAAGCTGACGTGAACGAACAAAAAGCCCTCATGCGGCGAGCAAGAGAATTGCAAACGCCCTCCAAATACCTTAAACGAAGGCTCAGAACATGATAGGCCCCACGAGGTCAGGAGGGCGCCACCTTATTTGTCATCGAGCTTTCGAGGTGTCAACATCCTATGGTGAGCTCCTGCTGAACACTTTTTTCAAAGAAAAAAGTTTGACCCAGCTGGGAATCGAACCCGCGCCTTGTTATCTCTGTTCCGCCGTCTTCCCCATTAGGCCACCGAACTTGTTGGAAGACTTCACATGTGTTCTCTTATCCGTAGCATTATAACGTAAGTCGAAGGCCTACTACGTCTATGACAAACATAAATCATGTCCCTGTCAGTTGGCTCGTTGACCGAGTGGATAGAGTGGTGGACTACGAATCAGAAGGTGGACGGTTCGAATCCCGTCTAAATGACTACAATTTTTTTCTTTGAGTAGTGTAAGAGGTATCCGGAGATGTTGACAGCTCTGTTGCCTGAAGGCAAATAAGGTGGCGCCCTTCTGGCGTCGTGGGGTGTATCATGTTCTGAGCCTTCGTTTGAGGTGTTTGCAGGGCGTTTGCTATTCTCTTGCTCGTCGCATGGGGGCTTTTTGTTCGTTCACGTCAGCTTTAAGGGCCTAGAAAACCATTGTGTTGCTACCTTGTACGCTGCTTGATAGGCAGCATTTACCCACACGATAACCACACGCGGTTAACATTCCTGCGTTTACGTGCAGGAGGATCGAAGAAAAGAGTTGAACGACTCTAAACAAGGCCTGTAGGTTGTTTAAATTTTTCTTTTGTCCTCCTGCAGCTAGACAAAGGAAAGTTAACCACGGGTGATTATCCTGCTGGTAAATGCTGCCTATTAAGCAGCGTACAAGGTAGCAAAACAATGGTTTTCTAGGCCCTTAACCTGAATAACTATGAATTTACACGCGTGTTGGCCTAATCGCGCTTCGTAAGTACGGCCCACCATGTTTTTCCTGACCCGTGTCAAACCCGTGTGTACGAAAGGCCCAGCGAGAGGTCACACTACTACATTGTAGTTAAGTAGCCCGGCGACAGGTGCGCTGCATGCACTGACTCTTCGGTCATGTTTGTATTGGCACTCATTGTCGGAGGCGCGAAGACGACGTCACTTGATGGCTGTGCCATCTGTAGCCGTGCTAAGAACTAACGAAAACACGGGGATTTCAAACAGCTCATGTTGAGTACTTGGACTACTCATCAGTCATTTTGTCCGTGAGATGAGTAGAAAGGTACTCATCGGGCCAAGGAGCTGCATTTGGAGTTCCTTGCTACTCGCTATGAGTACCTTTCTACTCGCTATGAGTACCTTTCTACTCAATATGAGTACATACTCATCTCAGGGATAAAACGAGTAACCCGAAAGTACCCAGCATGATTAGGATTTTTTTTCAGTGTTCGTGACTCAGAAACGCTTTCAATCCTTACTCGACTCTTTACTGTTCTGCCGTTGGTGGCGCTTAGGTGAACTTGGCGGGAATTACGAATGTCGAAGAAGGAAGGCAGAAGAAGGTCTGACCGATCATAAACAGTGCACGTTCCATCGCTTTATCACAACACGAGTCATAGCATCGCTATTCGAGAGGTATCGGGGATTGTTCCCATGTTGACCGGGATCGAGAACGAACAAGTAGTTCATTAGCCGAGATCAAACAAAACATATAGGAATCACAGCTCCAGCCAACTTCCAGCTCCCGGGGTACCCAATCCATCATCTCAACTGTCGGGGCGTCATGAAGAGAATATTACAAATAGTATATAGCAAATAAAATATTCATTCTAATATAATGCCCGTCTTATATATGGGATATCTATGGGCTCGCATTCGAGGTGATAAATGGAAACGAACCAGAAAAAAAATCTGACTTGCTGGGGATAGATTATTGGGTCAAGAAAGCTGAAGCCAATGGCTGGTATTCATAAGTTAGCCAATGCTTTTGTTGAATATTTGCACAGTGGAGTCCAATGTAAATGTACTACGGAGCTTGAAGTAAAAGCATTTACTAACTTAGATATAGCCAGTGTGTTGTGTTGTTCCCAATGACGGTTGACGGTTCCCAGGTCTTATGTAACGGTCCAGGCATCTGGAAACAACTTCATCAATAATGATACCTTGCCCACTTTTAGGCCTATACATGTTTCAATCCAAACGTTGTTCATCATTGTTTCCAACACATTGCCCACATCTTTGCTTTCCATAACCCATAGATCGATACAAAATAGATTTGTAAAAAGTCTAAATAATCTGATAACATCTCAAGAAATAAGAGGAGTGAAAATCGCATCAATAAGAAAAATGACGATATTGGATATGACTTCATGTTGAAATCTTATATTCATTCATTCTTTCAAACTTTTTCCCATTTCTGAAGTTAAAAACATTACTTTTAAACTGCGTGTGACGCTGTAAGGCACTTATAAGCTTGTAGATGTGAACAAAACAAGAGAAGTCTGTGAGTTGATCCAATAAGTCGAAATTGTTTTCTCCATTTCGAGTCGTTAATTTTCAAAAACCTGTCGAAGTCATTCCCCCCCCCCGCACTCAGGGGTCAACCATACCACATGCTCGTTCCAATTTTCTCAGCAAAATGGGTCATTTTCGGCAGCACTGTTCGGGATAAAATTTGGAAACACGTGTGAATTGAAAAGATATGATTTTTTTCGAAATTTCTGTTATTGTGATTCGGATCCGTCATACTAACAGAAATACAGGTGATTTGCATGAAGATATTAGATTCACCTGAGAATGGAGAAAAGCAATCAAATATCGAAAAACATCGTTCTAACAAAAATGCGATATTCCACGGGGAAGAGAGCAGGTGACATAAACTATTCGACCTGTTTGATCAGTTGGGACGGCAAAGTCAAGTTGTCAAAGACGTGCGATAACAGAAAAAACTACATTCTCGTTTCTGATCCCGCAGACGATGATTGCCATTCCAGTATGCCATTTTAAAATTGTATGCTACATTCATCTCCAGGAAAATATTACATCGGAATATTGGGGACATATAGTAATTCTCCAACCATGCAGCTTCGGTTATCGAAATCAAGGAAACTAGGACGGCACAAAGGATGCCACGAAAGGATGAAACAAAAGCTTTAGAATAAGTCAAGTATATTGTCACTATATGTATTGAAACGGACTTTGTGCCACTGTATCCCTCCCCAATGTGATAAGACTGGTGTCCTGTCCAACCCATAGATGTACATGTACATAGCCAGTGGAAACACCTAGGCTGGACTGATACTATGTCGAAACCTTCGCTGACAAAAATGGCCGCCATTTATTTCATCACTTGAGAAGTTCAACGTGTATCGCAGGCCGGAGTGGACACAATTCATATTTAATGTCCACATTAATTCCGATTTTATATCCACATTAAATCAAGAATTTATGTCCACACTAAATCAGCCAATTGCAGCTGAGTTTTTAATGTGGATATAAAATCGCACTACTTATTTAATGTCCATATCAATTCGTATTTTATGCCCCCATTAAATCACGAATTAATATCCACATAAAATCGACCAATCACGGATAAGGACTTTTGGACGGATGTGAGTGTTCTCGATCGCTTCCGTCCACAATTCCATCGCTTCCGTCTAAAAATCCGCGATGGAATTGTGGACGGAAGCGATCGCGAACACTCACATCCGTCCAAAAGTCCTTATCCATGAGTGGTCGATTTTATGTGGATATTAATTCGTGATTTAATGGGGACATAAAATACGAATTTATATGGACATTAAATAAGTAATGCGATTTTATATCCACATTAAAAACTCAGCTGCGATTGGTTGATTATAAGTGTGGACATAAATTCTTGATCTAATGTGGATATAAAATCGGAATTAATGTGGACATTAAATATGAATTGTGTCCACTCCGGCCTGCGATAAACGTGCTGTTATGGCGTGACTAACCTTCATCAGGTACTAACTAAGTAAGGCACCATGTTTCAACCCATTCTTTTATGTGTAGCAACAGTCTCAATGCCTAACTTAGATCATTCAAATAGATAGATTTGGACAGTCTTGTCGAGCAATGCATGCATTGACACGTTCGGATGCACTGACCATGATCAACCTCGCCACTATGAATTTTTACTGTGTATACGGTGTGCATTGATTGCATCTGTAAACCTATGAACAAGGTTACGTCGGCCGCCATGCACGTGATAACTGAATGCATCAGTAGGGCTTTAAGTGCGCTTGTTATGTTCTGACTTCTTCTACGAACGAATATCCGGTGAAATCAAGTGCTTCTCTCAAATTGAATAAATATCTCCAGGAAAGGAACAAATACGGTTGATATCATCTGCGAGTAGGACAGATGTTTGTCGTAGTTTTTGCAATGCAGAAAAAAATGACGTGAACTTTTGTTGCCTTTCCCATCATGCTTGAGGTCCTCCAGTCTTCTTCGAGAGAATCAACCACATTGAAAATGTCCCCGTGATTAATGTCTAGACACATCTTTAGATCACGTCTCCATTTCCTTTATTGTGTAGAACAATCGAATGATCTCCCCAAAGCCTACTCATAGAACAAAATAGACACGGGGAAGCGTCATCTTCCTTATAAAGCCATCACTTAGCTTGAAAACATGCCAGTTATGGCTCTAAACAGATCAACTGGAGGGGTAATACATAGCGAATATATCCGTCGGCTATATCATATTGATATTCACTCGATTATCCATCAGACCATTCGTGTCGTGGTATTAACAGTAAACCTCCACCGATCACGGCGTCTCGCTGTCAACCAAGAGGGCAATAAAATATGAGAAAGAGGGTATATGTTGTGATATCATCCTAGAATAGGCAACTAGGGATGTAAAAAAAACATTTTTTTTGGTTTGTTTGAAATCTGCTGCTGTACTGATACCTCAGGGTTTTTCGGAACGACGTTTAGAAATGATTTTCTGCTTCTTTTTGTACGTTCTTAATATCTTTGCGCCGATACCCCGGCTCCGAAAGGCCATTATTATCGTTTAAATGTCCAATTACTCGTACTTTGTACGCCTGTGTTTGACAGCAATAATCAGACTCAACAAGAACGAGTGTTCGATAATTAGTTTAAACTGTCATTCAACGTTTCGAGTAAAGAGAATCATACGAATAGTAATTAGATTTCCGTGATGGCATCAAGGGGAAATCGGCGAAACTTTCTAGTGCTCATACGGAACACGAAACACTTGATTTAGGAAAAAAATGGCTACACTTCTGATTTTTGACATGTGCCACTTTCTGCAATGCACAACGATAATTTTCGCTCTTTGGCAATCCTCACTGGATTTGTCTCACGTCATCATTATGCATCAGCGTGGCTGAGTGAAGTCGACATAATTTTGCAATGTTGGCAAAATTACGCTCAATTCGGTAAATACCTGCCAAACTGCACATCACCATGGCAACATTATCGTTACGGTTGTGCCGCCTGCTCTTAATAACACTAGGTTCAAATTTGATGAAGCTAATATCACGATTTGGAATAGCGGATAAAAAAGATTGGTGTTTTAAGCGAAAAAAGCATCACAGTCTGGAAAACTTTGGCATTCAGACGATGCGTAGGCCTGTCAAGTCGTTTTCGTTAAAGACTTCTCCCACGGACTGTGCTTATTGGTATTCGATTGCACACTATCATTGTCCCTTCATTTAGCCGATCGGATAGTAACATGACGACATCACGCACAATGGTGCTTTTTATAAAGCCATTCAGGTGTCGATATAAAAATATGCAATAAATTCTTTAAAGGGACTCTAGAGGCAGCTTGCTATTGGGCTACTAACAGTGCTGCGACTAAACAACAGGTGGCGCTAGTAACCATAAACTGACGAACTGTGGATCAAATTTCGACATTGATGAAATTTCACTTCAAAAATGATGCCCAATTTGGATCCTCATGCCATCAATTCTCTGTTAGTAATATTATATCAATATGCACTAAAAAGCTGCGTCTAGAGGCCTTTTAAAGGAGCACAGTATGCTATCTCCTATCGGTATTTTGACCGCCAAGGTAGAGGGAGCCACCTAGCGGCAGCAATACGGACTACAAAAACACATTACAAAATGTACGTAGTACTCGGGTCCATTCGCCGACAACGTAGTTAGTCCCTGGGGTGGAGAGTGCGCACACGGCGATGGTGGCGCCAGGTGCGGAGAAAACGTTGCAATACTAGGCTCCTTTTAAAGACACCGACCACAGCCACATCAGGACTTCTGATTGTTGGACGAGTGGGCCCACCTGCAAAATCGGCGCACACAGCCCGGGAAGACAGGACGGGTTAACATTATTGTCTATGTCACGAGGCTTCATTCTGATGGATCTACCCATCGTTGTTCAGTTAACTGTGCCATGATGAAAAACCGCTGTATTTATGTCCAAAGGCCACCGATTTCGTTGTTCGCACTTGTAACTATGGTAACTTGGCTGTTATACGTCCACTTATGTTATCATCGGGCGAGCAACCTACATGAGACAATGCCTGAAATGGAGCCACTGTCCCCCATAGGCTTCCCCACCCACTTGTGAGGTTGGTAAGGTAGCAAGTGGTTATATTGATAAAAGTCCCATGTTCCTCCAATAAATGGGGTCTTCCTGTTCCTAATGCAGGGATTCCTGTTTACCTGCAGTGCGGCTATTTCTGCTCTGATCAAAGGCAGCGGTAGGCAGTTTCTCTTCACCATGGGTTAATCAACGGTCATGTAAGAGACAGATGCTGCTTCCCTGCCCTCGATTAGGAAATTGTGTTGGTCGAGCCGCAGGGTGACCATGTCGTGTACAATACCCACAGGCTCAGGACTTCTTATCTCTATTGGCACTGGTGGTTAACATCACTTCCTGTCTCTGAGCTCTTTATTCTCGTGACCTGGGGGTTTGGAAAAACAGCAGCTGGTTTTCTCATAAATACAAAGATTTGCCAACAATGTACCAGAGAGCCGCTTTGATTTTGTCCATTTTTGGTTATTTTTTTCATTGATATTAGTAAATGTCAGCAATCGGCCTGCTGCTGTGTCATCCCAATTGCAAAATCGAAGCACCCTGAGGGCAGTGTTCAGCGGCAAGCTATCGAGTCAACGTCAAATCAATTCTGAAATCAAACTATTTATAGGCTATCTGGTCAGTTTGCTACACATGACCGTCATTAGGCTGCAATCACATAGAGCTACAGGTTACACGGGCACGCCGGTTAACAATGGTTTCACAAAGGGCTCGCGACCGTGAAGCCATTAGAGAGTTTTCGCAAAGCCCCCGAAACGCCGATCTTTTTGTTCGCTGTTCTCTTCGTGGCATCGAACAATGGGATTGGCGTTCGCGTTGACGTTTCGGGGGCTTTACGAAAACTCCCTATTGTTAACCGGCGTGTCCGTGTAGCGTGTAGCTCTATGTGCTTGCAGCCTTAGGGAAGCGAAGCAGGGAGAAGTTCCTTCAGTCATCATTTTGCTGTGGCATGGTCACC
>NMRB01003289.1:7378-18439 GCA_002633025.1 Notospermus geniculatus | reverse complement strand
AGTTTCCCCCCCCCCCCCGCAATGAATAGCCCTGAATTTTAGGGAAAATGTCGCGTCATCACCCATCGGATCCTTTCAACTCACTGGGATTATTACACCGAAGTCCTGAAGGCACGTTGATGCTTACCCTCTTCTCCATTTCTTTGATTCAATTAGTTTCTGGAGGTTGGCCAACGTCTGGAGAGCGGAGTTGGTCTTAAAGGCGCATGAGAAATTGGTAACGTTTGGCTCTGACTTGAAGAATATCTTGTTCATCCGTGTACTCACTGTCATTCACTTATAATGCATAGACACTGGCCCGTATTTTAGCATGCTCCTCAACGTAAAGAAGTTCCTCAAGGCTATTGTTCTCAACAGGAGAACAATAGCCTTGAGGAACTCATAAACGTTGAGGAGCACCACAGTCTCGCTCTATACGACGCCAAGCCAGTGTTTGACCATTCAATATTCAGCATGGCGATCCCAATAATAGGAAACTCCGTCAAAAGATACTTGTGGAGTTTGAGATATTCTTCAATGAAAAATAAAGTCTGTGCAACAGACATGGGTCTTTCGTGAAATAAGTTTTGAAAGTCAGTTGTCATATGTAAATTGAAATCATTTGTTGTGCCACCTAACTTTTTCGGTGACAACGTTAGGAAAAGTGTATTTTGAAAAAAAGATGAGTTGGCAGGTTTTCATTGCGCCGCTCGGCAATTTTAGAGAGATTAGGGCCTCCCACTCTGTAGGCTGTTGTTAACACTGCCATCCCAGTTTTTTAAAGACAATTGCATCCAATTAGCTTTAACGGGTGTTGGCTGATCTTTCGGGTAATATGTCAAAATCGGGAACAAATATTCCGACGCCGGTCGTGACCTACGAGGCTATTCCAGGCCTGATTTACCATCTAAATCGCAGCCATGGCGTGGCTGTCAGGAAGCCTACCGATGTGTGGCAACTGAAAAGATGCAACGTCATATTATATGCACCATTGGGCAACAATCAATATCACTTGTACGCGAAATAAACAAAGTGTGAAATAAGCTTCCCTGGTGTTACCACTACTAGAAATCTCACGCCTCCGTAAACGGCCAGATTTCTAATCAAAGCCATCACTTATCGCCGCTATTGATCCGTGATCGGCGAACGAAAGCAAAGAAGCGATGGAATAAGAATGGCCTGTCTGCCTCATCTATACAATGGGAAAGTGCGGGCAGATCTTTATCAATATTTACTGCAGGCTCATTTGGAGGCGATGCGAGTACGCAGGGAGTTGTCAGTCACCGCCAGCCATGATACTGCTCTCGTTAGCCATTAGTAACTGTACCCTTTTATGAATCATTTAGAGTATTAAGGAGAAATTGGGAGTTACAGGTTCTTTCACGATCACTTCGTCGATAATGGACCGACCCTCCATTTTGTGGGCGGAAAACAGAATTGGCCACTGGAGGTGGAACTCTTGCCGAAATCTCCGAAGTTTACTACACTGCTTCCTCGTCACCGCCAGCCATGATACTGCTCTCGTTAGCCCTTACAAGATAACAACAACTGTACCCTTCATGAATCATTTACTCTAAAGAGAAGTTGGGATTCCAGGGGTCGTATTCTAGAAGCTTCATTAGCTCTAAGGTTTACCTTTAGCTATTGTTTGCAGGGCAGAATACGAAAGCTTAAAGTGGACCTTAGAGTTAAGGAAGCTTCTAGAATACGGGCCCAGGTTCTTTCACGATCACATCGTCGATAATGGACCGACCCTCCACTTTGTCCTACATGTGCGTTCGCTGGAAAACAGAATTGGTTGCTGGAGATGGGACTTATGCCGAAATCTCCGATGCTTTTCCTCATCCCTTATCGATTTATACAGGAAATGCCCTCACTTTGCGAGCCAATTCAGCAGCCTCATCGCTCATTGAAGCAGAGCCTCTTGACGTGTCCTTTACTCTCTGAATCATTCGTTTTACCACATAAAAATTGTCGGTGATCCCTGCGGCCATTGCCTTAGAAATACCAAACCCACGTAGGCTGTAGGCGTCGCTCTTGCAAGTGATCACGTTCCCATGGTGAATCAGGTTATATGTAGGTGTTCTGGACAATTTCAAACGACTGCTATTTGGCATTCTCGGTGAGTGTAAAGCCCGTTGGGCTTCGACACGCTAGGAACCTTCCTTTTATTAACACCCAAGTCCAAATGAGGGAGTGAAGTCGCTTAGTCAACTCGTACAATGTAAATCCGTATGGAAGATACATTTTTGTTGGCCATTGGTTCATTGCATCGGCACAACACCATGTGTACGTACCTGTTACCACAGGAGCCTGTACCTTATTACTCATCGAATTTTGAGCTGTTAGAAGTCCCAACAGTCATTTAGTATCAAAAGTATGGGAAAGCCCCTTTCCGTCCGCCCCAGCATCCCTAAATATAATATTTGAGATATATGATAGGGGGCCTAGGCCTTGGCCCCTAACCCTCACGTTTACCCTCACTTTCGACACTTTCACACTCGGCCTAATGACTATTCACACTTAGCCTAACGTCAGTGTCCACGAGTATTAAGGTACAGGCTCCTGTGCCTGTACACTCCCTTCCTTGCCCCTAGCAATTAGGCCGTACTTGTGGGTGGACAGACGTGGAATGGAAGGCTGGAACCAAGACAGTGAGAAGATTGGTAGGTCTATCTCTGCCAGTCCTATTCATTTGACAAGTAATCGGTTGGTTGGCGTCCAGTATAGGCGATGCTGTGTTGCGGTATGATATATCCGTTATTTATGCAACACGGCCAAGGAAACCAAGAAACCAATTGGGTATTCTATAAAACAACTCTGGCACTGCCTGCAGGCGGCGTTAATTGCGTATCAGATATTGATGATCCGGTGTGCGCAAAATGAAGAGAGAATGGTAATTCAGGTCACCATACGTGAGCTGGAGATGCACCAGCTAACATCCTGCTTCCGACTTCCGCTTCCGAATTGATAACTTCCGGTACGCGATGATGTTCGGATGACAGTGCGGCGGCATTGGAAGGGATGTGACACATCACCAGGGTAGGAAATTCGAATTCGTTTTTTCATCGAAATGGGTTGTCATGAAGTTTACTATTAAGTAAAAAACGTGGGTAGATGCCACACATGACGGTGCTTCACGAGCATAAACTGGGCTCTATCGGTAGATGGGCTCCGCTAGCGCTAACGGAGTTTCTATGCGGCCACCCCAGATCGCTGCGGCGCTGCTGCGGGTGATCGCACTGGCGTTTTCGAAATCCTCACTTGACATGCTTGGAATGCCTTGCGCTGCACTAAGTGTCCAAATCTAGGAACATCGAGCCGCCACGAATGCGGCTCTTGCCGCCAGGCGCACACTGCAAAATTTTGTCGCTGTGCCGTTTCAAAAATGACGCTGTGCCAAGGGCCGAGTGTGCGCCTAGCTTAATGGCGACAACAAGACTTCTACCTCGTTCTGTACTTATCCAAGTACATGATCTCACGTATATTGAGGTAATAAAAGCAGCCAAGTGAACAGCCCAGAGGAAATTGACATGACGTGTTCAGCGTCAAGTAGAAATGAGCGTTAGCTTCTGAGGTTCTCTGTGGAAGCCACTTGTTTGTGTTAGGAAATGGCCTCTACTCGTGGCAACTCGCAAGACGAACAGTGGCCCACCCGTTATTAATCAAGTCCTGGCAGAATACGTAGTTATTCTTCGGTTGAATCGCATTGTTGACGAGGTTGTTTTCTATTTGGCGGTGAATTACTAAGGAAAACTGCGCAGACGCCTCGAAGTAGTTTGAGTGCGCTGATTCAGGAGTGGCTCCATTTTAACGTACGGTTTCCTTCGTGTCTGTGCACTAGTTTTACATCAAACCAACTAACTTGTATTTATCATTGTCATTTGAATCCCACCGTGGTCGTAGATCTGTATCTTAATCCCGCACTCTAATAGGCGAATTGATCGAAAACACCAGTGTTTCACTGTGTGATATATCATTATGCAACTGATTGGTATCTTGGTAATTTATAGAGGTTTTTCTGTAGGAAAGCAGTATACGTGTGCATGTGATGTAGATGAACACTCGCAGCCGCCCAATGCAAAAAGGCAGTAACTTGATTTTTCATAGTTTTGAGAAACATTGATATAGAAAATGTCAGGAAATCCAGAGCAAAATACAGTGCAAAAAGGCAGTAACTTCCAATGCATTTTCCTATTACTTTTTGGAGATACTGCGTTTTTGCATTGTTTTGGGGGTGGGGTAGTGAAGTTACTGCCTTTGGGTAATGGCCTAATTCTTTAAATACTGCGCATTGGAGTTGAATGGTACGAAGGTGGACGCTTCAAGAGCTGATTCCAAAATGACCAAAAGGTGTCTCTGTGCCAAAATGGGAGTTACTGCCTTTTTGCATTGGACGGACCTGATGTGATCACCGAAGCTTGAGGGATCTTCAGCGTACCTCACTTGGTATCAGTCGTACATACGTACGCAGTGAAAGAGCAACCGACATCACGGTCGTGTTGTAATTAAAACTTTCAGGATTCTCTCCAGACATACACGGATGTGAAATTCGCCCTCGTGATGCTTTCAGGGCTGACTCAGTTAATGACGTGTAACACAGAGTACGTGTTTTAGGGGTAATAATAGCGAGGTTTCGCAAATCTGATGAAACACGCACTACGAAATACGAAATTCTCAACTTCATTTCCAGGACCTATTGTTTTTCTGAAGATGGTTGGTACCACATTATGTCCCTGCCGTCAGTGCGTCTTTTAGCATATCATGTAAGACCGAGAGAGCTATGGCGCATCTTGAATTTTTAAATTTCCACTTCGTATCTTCTTAACGTCATACGCTGAAAGACGCTCTTGCAGCAGGCGATATTTGTGTACAAACCATCTCCTGAAATACATTACGTCATGGAAATGAAGTCCAATTTCGTATTTCGTACTTCGTGTTTCGTCAGATTTGCGAAACCTCACTATTGTGAAAACTACACACGGGCCATTCTAGAATCTGCTTAAATCAGCAGATTTTAGGACCAACACGTTTTTTTTCTTAGAAACATCAAATCGAGCTTTGAATCCAGTTCTTACAAATACTCTCCTCATTTAAAGAACACTAGACGCAAGGGCCCAACGCGCCGCGTAGCGGCCAACAGCGAAGCTAGCCAAAGACTTTTCACGGGTCAATCAATAGAATTGGACTCATAGGAAATATGCACCTAATGTTCAGATTGAATATACCGGACGGTTGTTTCACGGTTTTAGTGGCTGTGAACGTAGATGGGTACATTATGTAGCGATATGCTGACAGATTTGCTGGGGACTTGCTCTGTGGATGTTGTAAAATGCGATTTTTGGAAGATTATTCTGATTTGCAACGTCATTTTTAATTAACATAAAAATATGTTGAGTAGCTGGGATATGTTTATAAACATTTATTGAGCAGCCACCGTCATGACGTGGCCGGCTGGCGCATCGGTAGAGCGTCCGGCTCTGAATCCGGGGCGCCGGGTTCGAGCCTTGCGATAGGAATTTTTATTTTTTTCACGTGTCAGTTTCTCTGTTTATTTTTTTTGCTGAAAACGTTTTGTCGCAGGATGAATATCTCCCCAGCCCTTCCATTTCCCTACAAATCTGCATTTGCTAATAAATACTTATAACCACAGATCCCTGTCAGCTGCCCTGCATTCAGAGAGACTTTTCACTAAAGTCTCTCTGAATGCAGGGCAGCTGACTACCATCCACATTCCCCTCCCAGTCACCAAAAATATCAACACCACAACTAACGTTCAAGACTACTGGATTTTCGCATGGGAAATGCCGAAGCTTAGACTGTCCTTGAGAATGCTTAGCAAATCCCTCGGAAGGGGATGGCGTCAGTGCTCGATTAATGAATGCATTTCGGTCCGTGTCAGCCTAAAAACATTCTTCATTCAGGTCTTAGTCCTTCCGCATAGAAAATACATTAAGGTTGTCTTGTCATTTATCATTAAGAAGAAGACTCTAATACCACTTTCTATTCATGTCCTGGCTGTTCATTATTTGCAGACACTACTGTGGAAGAAAGCATTACGGCAGCGTCGCTTGCTATTCCCAAATGACGCTGCAACTTTCACTCGCCTCATTAATATGTTGTGTTTATCTCGAATAATTCGGGAGTCAGCGGAAAGAGCGATTTTATTTCGGTCGTAAACCATTCGGAAATTGTGTTAATTTCCCTTGGTCACAATTCGAGAAACCCATGCTGAGTTTCTGTTTTCAAACGAATACGAATGAAACCAGGTCGGTTATTTCATTTTCACAGATTAATAAGACCAGGCAGAATTTTTACTTGATATTTGAAACAGGTGGTGCCGTAAAGTTGTAATCAATCTACTCCTCTGAATGCTAACGATATCGTACCCCATAACCTCTGAATGTTATCCAAAAACATTCGGTTATGTAGCAGTTCTTTCTGAAGACAAGAAGGAAGTAATATCGTTACAGCCAAGGGGTATCGAGTACGCGAATCGAAATCGTGCCAGAACGATTCGGGTCATCGTGTGTCATGAAACGTGAAATTCTATCTTAATTTGTCTGCGGCGATTGTACATTTTAGGGGCCTATACATGAAGTTGTACAGCTGTGCCTCCAAAATGAGGCACATCGTTTCACAACATTACTGCGCCTCCAACCTGAGGCACATGGTTTCACAACATAATCTGCCTCCAACATGAGGCACATCGTTTCACAACATACTCTGCCTCCAACATGAGGCACATCGTTTCACAACATTCTCTGCCTCCAACATGAGGCACATCGTTTCACAGCATATTCTGCCTCCAACATGAGGCACAGCCTCCAACATGAGGCACATCATTTCACGACATAGGCCTACTCTGCCTCCAACGTGAGGCACATCATTTCACAACATTACTGTGCCTCCTCCTTGACGCAATCATCAAGGCCAGAGCGGCAGCATCTCAAAAGGCGTTTTCCCGTGAGTTGCAACTACCATGCTTACTTCACGAATGCTCACGCTGCAGCGTATCAGTAGGTTTACATCATTCCCGACATAGAATCTACACGCTCTCATCCAGCGACTGTCTCTGTATTGATGTTGGGTCCCCCTTGTGTCAATGTTCGCCTTTCAAGATCACCCGTGGTATTAAAACCACGATATGTTGAGAGAGCAAGTTGATACTTCTTCAACCCTACGATCGATTTCATATTGTGACGTTGCTCTCCTTCAGTGCCATTGTGCGTGTGCTGGAAAAAAGCAAAATATCGCTATCAGCTAGAGAACAGAAACGTCTCAGAAAAGAGTTTCAGGCACCAGAGTAAAAAACGGTAACATACAATCATGTAAAATACAATCGGTACTTCTGTTTGCCTTTAGTCTGACTTCAGTCTGCAAAGAACTCAAAAGCTGACGCTATTCCTTAAAATAAAGGACCGAAATCTTTCAGGTTTCACCATGTAGATCAGTTTCCCTGTTGAATGTATGTGGGCGGGTCGTAAGTGATTTTGAAAGCAGGGAACTCGAAGAGCCCGTCTTCGATAAAACCTTAGTGTCAAGCGTCGGTATAGGTCGACATTAGTCTGTTGTAAAACCATCGAGAACAATAGATTTAAGGTGGACCTTTAACGTTATAAAATACGGCCCATAAGAAATATGGAAAACACATTGCCCCAATTAATAGTCGAGCATTACATGTATTAAGCTTCGACATCAGGAAGGTAAACTGTCCGTTTTGTGATAAAAGACGGTGTTAATGATGAGTCGAAGGCGTCAAGACGATCTCACGACTGCAATCATCAACATTGCTTATTGCCATGGATATGACAGCACAATATCTGGTCCACCTGCTAACGTTATCATTTCCCCTAACCAAACCTGACCTTTTCGTGAAGAGCGCATTCTAGCATAATATTTCATGTAGGCTACACTTCATAGCCATTGACTCGTCGTGTTGAATGTGGGAGGAATAGCGAGAGAACAGTACAGCAACAGCATCATCTCCTCGGGGATACTACGGGGACCAACGTGGACTGCATACGAAAGTAGTTATTATACACGATAACGTTTTCTACTGTTTCTACGTGTGCCAGACCATGAAGGTTTAATCAGTTGGGGACCGGCTGGCCATGAGGATAGGCCATGCCAATTGGCACTCACTAATCAGTGGTAAGGAGCACGGTGGTGTAGTGGTTCGGGTCTCCGACTAGTGGTCAGAGGGTCCCGGTGTAGTAGAATCTAATATCGTACCTCGAGAGAGAATCTGTGAATATGATTGGCCGAGACGCGTCACGTGAGCGGTGGACATTTTTCAATGTCTCCCGCTAAGATGCAATGTCTCCCGCTCACGGAAAACAAAATGGCGGACGTTTTTTCGTTTGACCGCTTCGAATATTTAAGTCGCATTTGGCCATCGAGCTCCGATTAAATCCTATTCTGGTGTCGATTGGCGTAGTATCAGCATGTTTAGCATGAATAAATCAAAAAGGCTGAATGGAATAGAGGGAATAGCATGTTCAACAGTCGTAAATTCTAGGCCCACCGGTCGCACGCAGACTGCAGAGCAGAGAGCCCATCGCCATGCCCATGTCAGTGCCTCAGGCTACCAGTTCAATCGCAGCAGCATTAGATCTACCCGCGTGGAGTGGAAGTTTAACAGTACTCTTACGTAATGTAGGCCTAGAAGTGATACTACGTCGCGTTTGGAAGAATATTACCACGTTTATTCCTTCGTCATTCAACTCCTTTAGGCCTAACGCAGGAATTTTTTTTCCAAATCGTGGTTGGCAATGATTCGTCGTCTGCACGCATTCCGTCGCTGCCGGACACAGCCGCAGAGACGGGTTGTGACGCATTACCGGTACGATATAGAAAATGGCACCCTTCCATGTCGGGGGACAGACTGAAATGTCACCCCTCGAAAAAACATTGTTGACCTCGGCGGCCTCGGTCAACAATGTTTTCTCGGGGTGACATTTCAGTCTGTCCCCCTCCATGGCGGGCGCCATTTTCTTAATGTCTCCCGATATGCGATGTCCCCCAATAATACATTTACGGATTAAACGGCACCATTGAATTGGACTCTAGAGAGACCAAGACCCTTAATCCTGTGACAAACAATGCAGGGGGACATCAGGCGGGTGGGGACATTATATTTTATCACACCTGGTTCGAATGCCACTGGGCGTGAGACTTTGGGCAAGTTTCTTTGCCTCCTGGTCTCTCTCCACCCAGGTGTATACATGTAAATGGGTACCGGTCGGAAATGCTCGATTGTAGCGCTGAATGAGCAGCTCATCTGAGTTCTACTGAAAGGTTTCGGGAAAGACTGGGGTTAAAGTGTAAAGTCGGATGAGAACCTCTACCGTAGTTGATATCAGACTATAAACCCAAACCTTTTTTAAAGGTTAGCATTCGGAAGCAGGTTCGCCAGAAAAAAAGTGTTCCCTAATAACCATTAACACGGAAACAGTCGTATATTGTATTGTCTCCTAGTAGCTGTATCGAGTGTTTCTAAGCAGATTTTTTCATCTCTGTTCACCAGAACTTCAGGCATCCAACTGTCTGATATGATATATCATATCGTGTTTAGCGAACACTGCAAGAATATTTGCAAATCCTTCATATTCTAATATTCCCATAGCGACACCAGCAATCCATCCGAAGAGAGTAGATATAACTGTTAAGGCATAACGGCTGAAAGTCGTTTAGCTGTAAAAGATATGACGACCGCAACGAGTGCAGCCTTTTTTCACTTGATTATTGCATGACACCAGTTCGAATGATGGCATTGCTTACTTATCTATAATGCTGGAAGAGGGTTAAGGGAGTTCAATAAAGTCACACTTAGAAGCGTCGTTTTGCCTCGAAACTCGGCATGGTATGAGGATACCACGCGGGTGGTTTAACTTGCGAGAGGAACGTTGTTGTGGTCGCAATTTTACTTTTTTTTGGCAGTGCTGTTCGATTGCTTTCTAAATTCTCCCTAACGCACCCCGTTGTGTCCACCAATTCAAGCCTGGCGATGCATTCCAATCTCGGCCCGAACTCACAATCGCCGATTGCCAAGGGTACATGTACTTGCTATAGTTACCGTATAATGTGATAAGCACAGAACTTACATGTACATGTACGTCATCGTAGACAATGCTTGCCTTTTCATCTTCCTGATGTTTACTCATAATGAGTTTATGAATGTGTACTGCTGACCAACCGGAATGACACAAATGCTGTAGATTCATGTATTTCAACACCTGGTAAAATTCATATTCTGTTCAGAGACAAAACCAGAAAAAACAGCCAAGTATTCTACTATCGTCCGTGTATGGCTTATCCTTTTGTGGCAATGTGGCATCAACCCATTTTGAAAAATTAAGGGAAAAACATTCGTAGTTAAAAAAATGAAGACGACTTGTTTACCTGGACAGATTCTCCGTTCTATAAAGAGACTTTCATTCAAACATTTATGGACAAAGATGACATGGAAATGTCTTTTTAATGTAAATAACAAAGAAAAGAACATTACCTTGGGCATTAATTCCCCGCCAACCAATGACAGTGTACGTTTTCAAAAATTGTACCTTTTATAGTTCGTGTGATCGCCTTTCATCTTATTAGGGGAAATTATCTTTGATAAGGAGAAATTGCATGTTTAAGAAAACAGGTAGTTAGCAACCCAACACTATGAATTGCGTTGTGGTTGCTGGCGAATCTGTTGTACGATGTGCTTGCTATCCGTCGCAGGCTTAAAAAAACGCCGCGCCTAATGTCGCATGAAAGACTACACTACGTTTAGTGCTGTTGGTCATCCGATATGAACTCAACAATTGCTGGGCGGGTGACTCGGATGATTGCTATGAAAGCGAGAAATTTGTTCTTGCGTTGCTTTCGCTCTGACGAAGAGCAATTAATCAGCCTCACCCTTTTCATCATTTACTCAGTTCAGAATAGCAACACAGCGCGATAAAACTCGGTAAATACGTGGTGGATATTGGAAAGTGACGGACAAAAATGTACGGGTAGGTGAGCACGTCACCCTTTCTATACGAAGAGTATCTAAGTCCATGGATAAGGTAATGGTAAAAAAATTAACCTACT
>NMRB01003288.1:47936-61158 GCA_002633025.1 Notospermus geniculatus | reverse complement strand
ATCACACCCAATTTGAACAATCCAGGACAAATAGCCACGAAACGTGCCACCCGACAATGAAATTTCGAACTTTGACCTCTGTGACCTTGAAAATTAGGTCAAATCAAAAACCCGGGTGATATGTCGTGTATCCTCATAAGATGTACCCACCATAAAAATTTGGTGATGATCCGATCAACGGTTAAGGCGAAACTGCACTTTAAAGGTTTTCGGTTTATCCCCCCTGGTGGCCAAGCCAGGAATCAGATCGGACCGAAATTGGGTGTCATAGGTCATTTGACCTAGGGGTACATGTGTACCAAGTTTCAGATCAATAGCCCCAGCGGTTACAAAACGTGCCCTGCTAACGGACGACGACGGACGACGACGGACGACGACGGACGACGGACGCCACGTGATGGCTATAGCTCACGAGTGAGCTAATTAATAGGTGGCAGTACAGCAGCAGTCTGAGGAAATTGACTTGGGGCAAAGCCCAGTTAGGGGTGTATTGCCAATAGGTGGCAGCACTGCAGTAGAGACCTGACACGCCTGAGTGAATCGGTCTCGGAATTTCCTGGCCAAAGCCAGGCCTTGTCTTTTAAGGCGAGCGATCACTCGCCCACGCCATAGCTCGCCTAAAAAAATGGATTTTAGGTGAGTGGTTTTCCACTCACCTTGGAAGAGAAAGGCTCACCTCAGAAAGGACAGTTTACAGTGTATGTAGGCCTAGGCCTAATTTCATACATTTCACTGAAAATAACTCGCCTCGACGCCTGGGATGAAGTAGGTGAGCAATTTATCACTCGCCTGCGCTTTTCAAAAGACAAGGCCTGCAAAGCTCTCCACTCGTGTGTTCTGCTACCTCGAAATCCCACTCGTCATGCTCGTGTAGGCCTATTTATATAGTGTGGCTTTTTGTTTGTTTACTTTGTTAGACCACGTGGTCAATAAAAACCAAATATACAAGACTTACCCTGTGTGTCCTCGTCTATTTCTTGCTCCTTTGGCAGCCTCTCTCAACGAAACGGACCGGTCGTAGTCTCCAACATTTTCTTTAATCTGCGATGAAAAAGGGAGTTCTTGATGGGTTACGATGACGACAACGGACGAGAGAAGTCAATCTGGATTTGCTGGACTCTGAACCCAGTCTTGGTTGAGGTTCAGCCGGTACACAGTAGGCCCTAAAACACGACCGCGAGACGCGGCTGGTGTCGGTCTACCGGCCTTGCAGACTATGTTGCAACACGGCCTTCTCCAACAGTGTTGAAAGCAACGTCATGACGCAAAGACGTGATAACGCTCCGTACTCAATCTATAAATAGTAACAGAAGCACAGCATGACGTCGTCACCTTAGCAGCGTGCTCAAGAACCCGGATGCCAGACAAACATTCCCCGTGTGTTGTGACGTTTCGCTGAGTTTGTTCTCGTCTATCAATGGAACATTTTAAAAGGAGTACGGTAATGCTGCTTTTTCTCGACAGCCGGCGCCACTGCGCCACTCTCCAACAAGAGGGACTAACTACGTTTCGGCGAATGAACCGATTTACTGCGTACATTTTGTAATACATTTTCGTAGTTCGTCTTACCGCCGCTAGGTGGCTCCCTCTACGTCGACAGTCAAATAAGGCATTTGAGATCCAATACCGTGCTCCTTTAATATTGATGGATACTGTTAAAGTTTGTGGACCAATGTGGAAGTGTGAACGAGACAGGCCTACTCAGTATAGAGGATATGCACTGACGTCATCAAATGACGTCATCAGTGGGTATGCCGCCACGCTGGATGGAAAATGGCACACTTGACACTAGATGGCGTTATCTTCTCTAACGCCACTAGCGCAGGTGCTAGGGTTTCCATCTTGAAAGTAGTGCAGATTACTACATTTTGGTAAAGGTTTTTAATAATCGTGGAGCGGTCAAGCCGTGCCACCACCAACCCAATGGAGTCTACGCTAGAGATGTAGTTCCCAGAATAGATGATGTTGAAAATGGGTTCAAGGCGAATATTTTAAGACTAAAATGACTTCGTGTTGATAACAACAAGTGGTATTAGAATTGAACTGAATACTGACTAGAAAGAATTGTGTGTTTTTCTGGTAGGAACCACTTTGAACATGCGCTGACAGACTGGCACGTACGCGACGCGTCGGGCAGGCATTCCGCCAACCAGATCCTTCGATAGGCCCAGGTGATTTATTCTGTGTTACTGCCTCCCTGATTGGTTGAACGCTTTCCTGACGCGTTGCTTACGCGCCAGTCTGTCAATAGCACAACAATACAAAATAATACTAGTATACTGACGACTTGGCTACGGGCAACTACAGCTTTCAAACCAAATTAGCAACGGAATGAAACAAAAAAAAACATGTACATGTAAATGTTATGTACATGCTGGCGTATAGCCTACATGTACGCTAGGCAAGTTGAAAAGTGAGGTTTCGCCAATCCCCCAATCGCCGGCGCGAACGCCAATCCCATCTTCGACGCCACGAAGAGGCCAGCGAACAATAGGATAGACGTTCTCGTCAGCGTTTCGAGGGCTTGGCGAAAACTCTCTATACGCGTGTCTCGTCTGAAAGGTGTGCATTCAAAGATGAGCATGGTACGGCATGATGACCAAGACGTGAGCCCCAGATTTCTTCAATACTTCTTTCAATCTTATTCGTAAACACGTTCAAAGCGTGACCTGAATGCTACTGAGGGTAAGCAGGCCTGGAGAAATGTCTTATCGGAAATTCTATAGCAAGATGGCATTTTTTCCCCTTAACAATCGCATACCTAGACCTACACGTACAGATAAATATCACTGCAGAAATGACAGAAGACACCATGACATTACCCAAAATTATGATTTACTAACAATAAAATCACCGAATCTTCATATACATGTATAGATACCGCGTACCGGTGTAATGTTTTTCAGTGTTTCCCATCTGTGAGTGTTCCCTTCCTATTGTCTGATGGAATAAGCTGCGACACACAGAGAAACGTGTCGATCTATCTGCCTGTGTTTCCAAAACAATAAAGGGACACACTGACGGACAGAAACACTGGCAGATGTAACACCGGTAGTTGATAAAATCGGCCTATTCATCGTTTCCTCGAGTGACTTCAACTCCGTCTGCTGACGCCATTCTGTCACACAAAGCCGGGGGGGGGGGGGGGGGAATGCTTAGATCTGAGTTTCAGTCTCAAAAATCCACAGCAAGCCGCTGGGTGGGGAAAATCGTACGGCGCCCGGTGCATTTGTGACCTAGGCTTATGTCAGCAATGCTATTCGCCTCATCACCAGCGAACCGAATCACTGGCGGAAGAAATCTATAGGAAATTGCAGGATGTATCAGGTGCCACGCCCGCAGACATTGTAACTTACACCTACTCTAACCGGTTTGTACATTGCACGTAGATATGGACAAGTTTTCATTTTACTGAATTAAAACCTGTTTGTAAATAGGTCAAATAACAGCAAAGAAAAGCCCCACCCCAGCCCAAGCCAGGCCTATATCTTCTATTAGCTAGTATTGCTCATAAAGACACACACATCAACAGATTTTACTAAAAAAATTGTCCACATACATGTACATATAGCCTACACAGTGTTCAACGGTCTCCAAAAGCTTCGATACCGGAATGTAGACTCTAAGAAAAGCCTTTTGTCATTCTAATGTTAACATATTCAATATCCCGATTCATCCCAATAACTTCTTTCAATTTATATTTTCGAAACACCAGATATAAAGGATATATCATGACTTGCTAATGAAGCATGCAAACCCCGGGCCTGGGATAGGCCTATCCCAGATCACGCGAGTCAAGTTGCTCCGGTGATATTGACGTTTGTTGTGCCAAGCCCGTCATTATCATATCGTCTGCCGCGCAGTGTTGTCGACTTTGCTCTGTCCGATTTCGGATAATTTTCTTTTCGTTTTTGGTCGTCTAACTCCTCGAGGTAAGTTCCAACATTTACCGTCATTACTGTCCACAACAAAATAACATCATTCATGTCATTATTTCATATTATGATAATGCCGTATTTTTAGGAAAGATTTTTGTTCCGATTTTATTCGTGCTTTCTTGGTGATTGCATCAAACTCCAATACCGTAGTTTTGCCTTTCGCCCCAGTGTTGGAGAATGTATGATTATATACAATACAATGCATACGTGGGATAACTTAGGAACGAGTTAAGGCCCGTTTACACATGCAACTTTTCATATGCAACTTGTTGCATAAACGTGATGAGACCAAAAATTTCATCAAAGTTGCATGTGTAAACAGGCATGCAACTTGTTGCAACTAACTACTGCAACTTGTTGCAAAATTAGGATCCAGATCCTATTTTCTGGTGAAGTTGCAACAAGTTGCACGTCTGGCCAATGAGAATACAGCAAAAAATCATGTGACGTCTACCAAAGCCAAAATGGCTGCCGAACAAAGGATTCCCGCCAAAATTCCTGCAACTTGTTGCGAACTTCTGCAACTTATCGCACTGAATGTTGCAATGTGTAAACGTCACAGGCAGACTGCAACAAGTTGCAGGTTGCAGCAACTTGCAACTTGGTGCAACCTAGTGTAAACCACCCTTTAGGAACGAGTTACTCTACATGGGGCGGGGTTGATAAGCGGTCAATAGAGGTCTCTCTTAACGCGGGTATGTTTAGCACAGAATAGAGAAGGAATACTGTGCCAATTTATTTTTTAAAAAGTTATTTCGTTCATTTCATGAGAGCTACCCGAGCCGTCGATTCGTGTTTTGGTTCTGACACAAGTTGAGAGAGTCACGTGAACTGTCATGCTTCCATGTGAAATAATCTGATTGATAATCTGGTAACACGTTTTTTTTTATCTAAATGTGGCTAACAAATTTTCGGAACTCCTCTTTGAAAAAAGAAAAACACGAATCGACGGCTAGGTTTGGAAACGTGCACGTATGACTTACCGGTAAAACGAAGGTTTATCTTCCGATTTTGCCCATGCCGCCATTTTTGGGGTAAAAATCTATAAAAGACGAAACCAAGACAACAGATATTTAATTTGACCTCGTCACTTTCATATACACAGGCAGAATTTTCAACATGAATTTTAGGACTAATAGTTTTTTTTACAATTTTTTTACAAGTTTATGTAAGATTTATAGAACTTTATCTATAGAACATAGAACGTAATATATACAAAATAAATTAATACAAAAGTTATATAAAATCTATATTAGTTGCTCATATAAATTTTATAAATATTTATACAATGACCTGTATAGTGTTTTTATTAATGTTTCCAATGGGGAACTGGAGGAAATAACGTCACGACGTGGCGCTGTCAGCGGTGCGACCGAAGTTTCTTTTTTCTATCGTTATTTCCATTTATTTCTGGCGGGAAAAACAACCCTTTTGTTTCGGTCACCTGTCATTAAAATTTACATTGTCTTGTAGGAGATGAAAATTTCTGCATTTTTCTGTGCTTTTTTCCTTAAAATGAAAAGATAGGATGGTGATATAAATGGCAACGTCTTTATCTCATATTCCTGTAGAAAATGTACAGCTATTTTTTTCATGACGCAAGGTCAACACATAAAACGACGTCAGTGACGTCGCTTAGTCCTCATTTTTTAATTTTTTTCTCTATACCTTTTATGTCGGTCATTTTTCCTGGCGCGGCTTCACTCTCTTTGAATACCATTTAACACGCGGTCAACCACAAATTTACGCCTGTTTTTGGACATAATTCACTAAAATACAGAAATTCATAATTCTGAAACGGGTTAATGGGAAAATTTGTTTTCAGGTGAAAATATGTCGGCAGAAAGTTCAGTTGGTGGCGATAAAATCACTGGGGAGAGGGGCGCTTCTGTTCATTCTACCTCCACGGTAAGTTATTCCTTGTACTCGGAGTATTCATTCTGAAGCTTCACAGAACGTATTAAATGAAACAAACGCCTTTGGATGGAGTAGAGGTGATTAAATGATTTTTCTCATATAAAACATTTAGGAAATGTTGAACGTATCGTGACCGGTTTCCCCCAGAAATTTATATGTAGTGTAAGATATGTAGTAGTCAGCCCTAGGACATTCAACTTGAAGTTGCAGTGCGTGTGTATAGGCCTAGATGGTTAGGGGACGGGGCACCTACTGCACTGGTACCTCGCCTGTAGTATAACCTGTCATGGGCCTTGTGATCGTGATAAGTTGACCACTTTTAGCATAAACAACAGGCCAATGATCGACATCATGGATTGTGAATGACGCAAATATGTAACGTCAGAATGACGCACCACGTCTGATAACGTTGAACAATCTATAATATCGTACCTCAAGGTAAAATCCTTGAATTTGATTGGCCGGTACGCATCACGTTGCGAGTGAAACAGCTAAAGGGAAATAAGTTGGATCGTTTTTTTCCACCCGCGTGCGCCTCCTATTCTGCGCCCGCAAACGCCTCGTGAAAGCAGCTTGAGGCGGGGGGGGGGGGCTACCTATAGCTGAGCTCATTCCCTTGTGGTAATCCACGGAACTTTCCTTTGTGCGCTGGTCAAACGACCAGTCATTCACATTCAGATTAAATCCCATCACCCTGATATAGTATACTGTTTTCAAAAACCAATCTTCAGTGTACGGCCGATCCTAGATCTTTTGTGTCCACTTCGGGTATTGTTCAGCTTTGTCGCTGGTGCTTTGGCCGAACGGAGTTTACTCAAAGAGCGGGAATAGTGCAAATCTACATAACAAAGAAGTAACTGGCGAGCGGTATGGAAATTTTCAAATTTCCCAGAACAAGTTTTCTCTTTTTTGGACACATAGATTTGAAAAATTTCTTTTGGATGTTATTGCCATATGTGGATTCTAGTGCAACACGATCGCCTTTTTTGGATAGTTGGTCGTGAATATGAAATATTTCAAAAACTGTAAATCGAGCCTTTTTTGGCATTAAATAGTTTATACTAATTAAATGGAAAATATTTTCGTAAAAAACGGATCGTTAGGACCTGCAGGCATCAGGCCTCTATGTTACAGACTATGTGGGGAAACTGATGTGTCGCGCATACCAAGCCTGCAAAATTGTTTGAAAACTCAAATTTTGACAATTTGTTATAAATTAATTAATTCCATCGTAATTTGTCAAAATGAACAATTCTTTCGCAGAACGGGAGCATAAAGGTTGTAGCTAAAACATTTCGTTGAAATCAATTAGTTACTTTTTGTCATGAATATGTTAGGACGCTTGTTTTCAAAGCGCGTCAATAAAGTCGGCATAGGTAGCCCCCCGCCTTAAGTCTGAGTGTGATCTTTTGTTCAACACAAAGGATAAGTATCATATTTTGACTTAAGTATGTTTATGAATACGGGGCCTGACGTATAGTGAACTACATGTAGCTATACGGATATGTTTTCTCAAACGAGACTGCAAAATTTGATGACCTAAATGTAGTCGGTCGACGGTCGCCTAAACGTGCGGGTGCGAAAGCTCTCTGTTAGAGAGTTTTCGCAAAGCTCCCCAAACGCCGACGCGAACGTCTATCCTATTGTTCGGTACTCTTCGTGGCAGCGAACAATGGGATTGGCGTTCGCGTTGGCGTTTCGGAGGCTTTGCGAAAACTCTCTATTGAAAGAGAGCTAGAACGTACAAGAAAATAGATCGACACATTTAATTTATTTATTAAGGTATCACCAAGACAGAAGATGCTAAGCCGGTGGGCCGCTCACGCTCGTCCCTTCCAACGTCGTCTTGTTCATCAGGTGGGAGAAAATGAGATAAAGGCAATGAAAGGTTATCTCCGGGTGCAGCGGTCAATTACTAAGAAAGATTTCGACGAATTGGACTGTTTAGAAAGGTAATTAACAATCACTCTGACGGGCTGCAGATGTGACTTTATTTCTACACAGATCAGAGACACGACGACTTCCAAAACAAAAGAAAAGTTTAGTCCATGTGTCTCAACAGCGTCCTGAGGAGTAACTAGCCAGACTCTGCTATGTGATCCTTCCTACGTGACTGACGAATCGATAGAATCAACGAAGTGACGTGACGCCAGTTTCATTCAAAATACCGCGCTAAGTCGTACCTGACCCCCCCCCCCCTATCAGAAGAAAATCTGCAGGCGTTCTAAAGCTAGAATGTTTACGTCGTGATTGACGGACGGACGGACGTCCCGACAGACACACAGACAGAAGCGGACGGCAAATGTATACATCGTATCATATTATCAGCGAAAATATATTTTGGTAACTTTCAGGCAGACGGAGATTGAAATATTCGAAACGGATGGCGACAATGTGCTCATAGAAACATTTACAGCCATCGATGAACAGGCGCTAGTAAGACAAGTAGAACACCAGAAGCAATTATGCCGACACGGTAACTGTTTATTGCAGTATTCTATCTGATGCACCCCCCCCCCCGCAAGGAAAATCAACCTCTAAATATGGGGCTAAAATGTATTAATGCTATGACTTTCATATTTTGCACCATTTATCTAAAAGATATTAAACATCTTTCATCAACACGTCAGCTCAATCTGCATTTGGTTAAAAAGCAACATATATTTCTCGACAAAAGATGCAACGCCGAATTAAAGTTAAATGCAAATTCATTTCACACTCCGACAACTCTAATAAGTCAAATCTAAACTGATATTCTGAGATATATTACTCTTTGCAGAGGGTGTCTTTAGGCCTACATCAAGAGCAGCCAGAGATCCAGAGGAATCGGGGGCCAGTAATCAGCCGGCAGGTGGAGGGCGACCACATAAATCTCCATGGGCTGGTGAATCGGGGGCCAGTAAGCAGCCGGCAGGAGGGGTACCACATAAATCTCCATGGGCTGGTGACAGGGTAGGTTTTATAGAACAGGCTGATGTTCGTCAGTTAAAAGGGCTACGGTATTGCCACTTTTTGTCGACAGCCGGCGCCACCGGCGGTGATTGCATTATTCTCCAAAACCGAAGTTTTACATTGCGCCCCAGCGTTGGAGAATGTACAATTACAATACATGTACAATGCACGTCGATATCCTATAGGAACGATAGTTACTCTACATGGGACGAGGTTGATAAGCAGTAGATCAACAACATTGTCAATAGAGGTCTCCCTTAACGCGGGTATGTTTACACCGGATAGACAATCCCAAATTCCCAGATCTGCGCACTTCCGCCGAAATCGCAAACACAACCTCGACCTGAAACCAGCTGACGTGACGCAATCCATGATTCAGCAATGTCTGCGTCACGTCATTCAGTTTCAGACCGAGGTTGTGTTTAACATTTCGGCGGAAGTGCGTAGATCTTTCTCGTTTACGTCAATTTGGGATTTGCCTAGGGTAGGAATAGACCGTTCTCAAATTGACGTAAACGACAAAGATGTGCGCACTTCCGCCTAAAATCTCAACCACAATCTCGGTCTGAAAGTGAATGACGTGACGCACCCGGCAGTGACTTTGAAGTCGTTGCGTCAGAGTCGACCATTGCTGAATCATGGATGGTGTCAAGTCAGCCGGTTTCAGATCGAGGTTGTGGTTGAGATTTCGGCGGAAGTGTGCAGATCTGCGAATTTGAGAATCGTCTATACCGTGGGTACTCCTCAGGGGTAATCTGGTTCCCCTCAATAGAGTTTTCACAAAGCCCCCGAAACGCCAACGCGAACGCCAATCCCGTTGTTCGATGCCACGAAGAGAGCAGCGAATAATACGATAGACGTTCGCTTTGGCGTTTCGGGGGCTTTGCGAAAACTCCCTGTTGCCGCGAACACTCCCGTTCTAAAGCTGTATTGTCAGTTTGAGAAGTTAGTTGCATTGTTGGCGCTGATCTCAAGGCCTAAAAATACCCCCCCCCCCCGTATCAAAACTGGCACGACTCGACCGGCTTCATGTATCGTCGACTAAGCTTATATGNGGCCTAGAAATACCCCCCCCCCCCCGTATCAAAACTGGCACGAATCGACCGGCTTCATGTATCGTCGACTAAGCTTATATGTTTCTCCGATCGCAATTTCAGGCACCATGGAAGCAGGAGCGAAGGCAGAACACCATTCACGCACAACTCGTGCAATATCTTACTGACGAGATGACAGCAGATGTGGTTAAGGAAATGAAAGATTATCTGCGCACTCGGAAAGTCATTTCTCCCCGCAATCATGATGAACTGGACGGAGTACACGACATTATTGAATGTTTACTGAGGTAACTAGGCTATATTATGATTAGAAATAAATTAAAAATAGCTGGAAACAAAGAGTTAATCTGTCAGAGTATTGCAGCGTAGAAAAAAAAATTCACATTTTGCATCACAGTTTAAGACTTTTCATCCAATTTTAACCTTTAAATTTTTTGGAGGAAAATTTTTTTGCCCACCGGAAAAGGGCCATTTGTTCAGTCATGCATGCAATTATGCAATAACTTTTGGTATGGACCGAAGCAGGATGTCCATGCCAACATATGCAAACAAAGAAATTTCATGTAAATGTTTAATTGTAAATTTAGTAAATACATGTAGCCTACTTGTCAGAGAGTCTACTTTTTTGATACACCCTGTATAATGTCACACTGGCACACGGGCCACACTAAAATAGCCCAGGTCACTACATAAAAGCCGCGTCTCACCCAAGCTTTTTCTGTGTACACCTGTTAAAAACGCAGGTCTAAAGGCTCGTCTACACGATCATACATTTGTTCAAAACATCCTCATACATTTGTATGATGATGTTCATGGACAGATATTTGATTGTGTAGGCTGTTTTCCCTCACTAAAATAGCCCATGTTACACTACATAAAAGCCGCGTCTCACCCAAGCTTTTTCTGTGTACACCTGTTAAAAACGCAGGTCTAATAGACCCGGGGCCATATTCATAAATCTACTTAAGTCTAAGTATGACACTTATCCTTTGTTCAACACAAAAGATAAGTGTCACACTTTGACTTAAGTATGTTTATGAATATGGACCCAGGGGATGAAAAAACCAGGGGCTAATAAGCTTTCCGAGCTGGAACGGTTTTTGGAAGGCTTAATTTAGATCATCGTCACAAGATTTTAGTAGTGTCGACGCGCATCACGTCTCAGGAGGGATTTTTCAGAGCCGGTGTGAAAGGAATCCAAGTCCCCTGGACTCGAAGTCCGGTCTTATTGGTCAGCGCGGGATTAAACGCCGAAGGCACGAAGCCAGGGCGGGGGTCTCCCCCGGAAAAGTTTTTGGTAAAAGTGCCGGAAACGTGATTTCCCGGCCTGGCACCTTGGCAGGCCAAATTAAACTTTCTTTTTACTGAAAATCAGGGGTCTGAAGGAACGAGAAGGAACGACCACAGTATTGCCAGGGGGATTTATTATGACGACTGAACATGCTGAATTCTTTTATTTACTGTATATGCCTTCTAAAATTTTTGCTGATCGGCGGCTGAACGGGGGCGTGCACCGGACACGCCCCCCGGATCCGCCACTGATGAATATGGGTCCAGGGCCCATAAAACTACTTAAGTCAAAGAGTGACACTTATCCTTTGTTCAACACAAAGGATAAGTGTCACACTTAGACTTAAATAGTTTTATGAATATGGGTCCAAGGGGCGTTCGATCCGTGTCACACCAGTGTTACATCTGCCAGTGCCAGTGTTTCCGTATGCCAGTGTTTCCTAACATTATTTTGGAAAAGCTGGCAGATAGATCGACACGTTTCTTCACTGTGTCCCTGTTGTCAAATCGCTGCTTATTCCGTCAGACAATAGAAGAGGAACACGCAAAGATGGGGAACATTCAAAAATATTACACCGGATCGAGGAGTATATTCTTTTGATCTTAAAGGTGCTTTAGTTCGAATTGTAAACATTACGGTGTGCCACCTATTGTCAACTTCTGGTACTAACAAATCAGATTAAATCGAATTAAATCTCGCCTTTCACAACTTTTTGTTTGTTTTTGAGCGTAAAATCATAAATATATTTCAGTTACAAGAATATTTATCAAGATAGATATAAAAATAGATAACATTAATGTTTGAGTATACACGGTGCTGCCACCTGTCCTGTCCATGTAAATAAACAAACCATAATGTTTACAATTCGAACTAGAGCACCTTTAATTCATCTGTAAGGATATGTTCTATTATACCGATACAATGCATCTTAAATTGCTGAATATCCTTGAAATTTTCTTTTACCAACTTCCAGTAAAGGTGAAATCGTTAAGGGAACAAAGGACGGCTACGAATTGCTAATACAGACACTTAAAATCTTGGGGCAAAATGCTTTAGCCAGAATAGTTGAAAACTGCCAGGACAACCTTTGGAGAAATAGTAAGTACTAGTGTTAGGCCAGTGAGACAGCGGGAGATATGAATAAAGACTAGCAAATGCTTTTACTTCAGATTTGTACAGCATTGCCTAATGCATTTGTGTTGCAAAATTTAAGTAAAAGCATTTACTAGTCTTTATTCATATGACTCAACATAGTGCGAATAGGGCAGACAGCCGCGCGTTGCCAAAAGATGGCAGCACAGTTCTTGCGGACCAATAGAAAAGAACAGTCTCCTGATTGGATCCATGAATGGGTCAGCTAGGCATTGAATTGGACCGTAGTGACACCTATTGGTCAACTGGGTGACAGCTCATATTGTTTAACGGCAACAAAGCAGGTTCCCGTAGCAGGCCCTGGAGATTATCCTCAGAATCCACACTGCTTCCAGCATGACACATCAAGCAGGATTTCTCATTGTTATTCCCATATGAAATGGGTCGTAAATCTTGAACTCAGGTTGAGCCACAACTTATCAATTGTTAGGTTTACCGGGGCATGATGTGACAATTGAAAAGTTGTGGCTCAGCCTGAGTTCAAGATAATCTTCGTTGGTGCATACGGACCCACAGACTGATAGAGGTTACCTGTTCCTTGGAGGAGAAATGAGGGAGGGGCTACATCAAACTGAGTTTGATAGAAAAGAGATCACTGCATATAAGGAAGTAGAGCCATATACCATTCAGGAGGATGTGCCTGATAGTGTCAGCTAAATCAACTATACTATCTACTCATATTCTACGAAAGCCCAGAAGGCTCATTCAAAATTCAATATTGAAACACCGATTTCAATATTGAAATCGGATCTTCAATATTGAACTGTTGACTTCAATATTGAAATCGGTTCTTCAATATTGAAATCGGATATTTTCAACTTATAAAAACCATCAAATTTACACTAACGAATGTTACCAAAAAATGAATTAGCGCTGGGTTATAAAGAGTGTCTCTCCCTCTTCAGTGTATCAACAAA
>NMRB01003288.1:29671-40259 GCA_002633025.1 Notospermus geniculatus | reverse complement strand
GCTCCACACCACAAAGAGGGAAAAGACAGAGCTTCAGGAGGAGCTCCACACTACAAAGATGGAAAAGACAGAGCTTCAGGAGGAGCTCCACACCACAAAGAGGGAAAAGACAGAGCTTCAGGAGGAGCTCCACACCACAAAGAGGGAAAAGACAGAGCTTCAGGAGGTGCTCCACACTGTAACGATGGAAAAGACAGAGCTTCAGGAGGAGCTCGACCGGAAAAGAAAGAAGGAAAAGAAAAAGCCGCTTCAGAAGTTGTTCCAAACTACAAAGAAAAAGCTGGAGGTAAGTCACCGCCCTCATACTGCACTGTTGCAAGGATGGCGGTTAAATGAGTATTCGTTTTTTTTTATTCGTAGGTTTTTCACGAACACATGCAAAATTTACAGGTAGGCTAAGAGAAGGTGCTACATACGGTATCTACAACAACAGTTAGGGCCGTATGCACGGGTCACACTTTCATTGTAATTCCTGACTTTTCGCAATGCTTCAAGCATAGTCTAACTTAAAGCGAATAGCTCGCGGGGTTTGTTTTGATTTTTGGTGGTACCTCCCATAGACAGTGAATCTAGCCTCCAGGCAAAGCCGTGCTCCAGTCATAGGCAAAACCTGTGCCAATATGCGATCGCGCACCTGGGGACGAGGTTCCAAAAAAATTTGTTAAAATGGATTAATGACATTTTCAAATTCAGTCTGTCAAGATGTACATTTTGTACTCACATTGATTTCGAAGCGGCAGATTTTGCAGAATACGCCTCCGAAGTTTGGCTGTCTAATGCATTTCCCATTTTCATTAAACTAAAATCCTTCTTTCGCCTTTTTCTCAAAACGGCGCTTGATATTGAGGCATGTCAACAAACAACTGTCAACAAACCCCGCGAGCTATTCGCTTTAAGCTATACTTTAGGCTAAAGTGCGGTCCGTCAATACGGCCCTTAGCCTCTATCATTTTATCTGTTTATCTCTCAAACTTGCAAATAAAAGTGAGGAACGAAATCAAAAAGCTCCTGCAATGTCAATGAATATACCCCGGATGTAATAGCCCCATGCTCGAAATAAAAAGAAAAAAAAACAACTGAGGCACAATACTCCATTGTTTCTGGGGGCTGTTCCAGGAAGAAAACCTGTGATTCGCCCCGATGCGATATCTACAGATGTTTCCCGTTTGGTATTGTCCTGCCCCCCCCCCTCCCCCGAATAGGCCTACCTTGACACAAATGACAGATGCGGAACAACTGACACGTTGGACAATGTCACCCAGTATTCGGTTGTCCCTTGCACTCCTCTTGCGGTGTTTATAAGCGCTCGCTTTAGTCTTTACNGGGGGGGGGGGGGGTACATCATGCCATTGATGTGAAATAGCCGAAGCACGAGGCTCTGCTACACAGGCAAAATTTTTCAGCATGGGATTTATATAAATTCTATATAAAATTTATATACTAAAATTTTGCCTGTGTACATTGCCACTCACCAGAAGTTAATGGATAGGCCTAGACGGGGCCCTCGTCCATCTACTAGAACTCCGCTCGCCAACGCCATCTTCCATCCCAGTGTGTTGTACCCTATAATCATTGTGTCGGGCATACTCTCCACATGTGTCAGTGTAGACATCCCCTTAAAACATCAACGCCTACAATTTATATTTGATGAGATGGCCCCTCAAATTTGGGTTTGGACACCGCCCCCAGCGGCACAAGACGCAAAGTGCGCTGACGTCACTTGCACGTGCAGGCGGCGTCATTCATGTCATTGCGTACGGTTGTCTGCCATGTCTAGCTGCATGGTCTGTCATGTCTGTGGCCGGTCGGGCCGGAGCCGTGTCTGTCGTTAAGCGTTCCTTTTCATTCTTCGATTTTTTGGCATTAAACGTGCCTGAATTCTAGGTTTCCTAGGTGGTTGGGGTATCTTTATTCCTCAGGTGAGAATTGTCGCACAACCATGACAACGCAGAAAGACAGTTTTGCATGGTTTGGGCTCAATGACGACGCCGACGGGGGGGGGGGGCGCATGTTGATGTGGCGGTGTCGTCAGCTTTTGACATGTTGATGTTTGACATGTTTGATTGATAGGCCCAGCCATAGGCCTAGGAAAGGCATAGGCTAGGCCTCGAGGCCGACCAGCTAGCTATGAGCTAGGCCTAGGCCTACCACCTGACCACTAGGCCTAGGCCTACTCAGCTCAGGTCAGGGGCCCAGGCTACCGGGCGGTAGGCCTAGGCCTACCGGTACCCAGGTAGGCCTAGGCTACCCTCTGCCATGTTGTCTGCTTTTGGTGGAGAGAGATTAGGCCTAGGCCTAGGTAGGCTAAGAGTTTCAAATGAAATTTCACGGCCAATCTCATGATCTCATGTTCGGGAAATTGCAGAATTCTGCAACGTTGTGGAATTCCACATCGAGATGTAGGCCTAGGCCTACTCTCCATTCCAAATCCCCTTGGCGCGAGGTTTATCAACGATAGCTCCGCAACGGCTGGGCCGATTTTGATGAAATATACGTCAATCGACTTGTCTTTCTTGGCGGTACAGCCATCATCACAGTCAATTTCCCGAAAAACGTGACAGAAAAAAGTTGTTTCACAAATCACCATTTGTGCTGACGGCCGAAATGGCGGCCATTTTGAAATGACGCAATGCATCGCGCACGTGTAAACTGCACTGAACAGCATCGCGAAATGAAATGGGTTTTGAGAAAGAGATCCGTTATGCAGGGCCTTACGGCAAAAAATGAAGATAGCAGAAAGATACCGGCAAGAAAGACAAGTTTATTGATGTATGGTATGTTGAATTTGGCCCAGCCGTTGAGGAGATATCGGCCGAAAACCTCGCGCCAAGGGGATTTGGAATGAAGAGTAGGCCTACTCTTCATTCAGCTGACTGTCACTGTTGTGATGATGTTGCATCGCCATCGGTCGTGGACGTGGTGTGGCAGCATCCCAACCGGCCGGCAAAATCGCCAGTGAAATGTGACCGTAGGCGTAGGCCTAACCATACAATGTCTTGTCATGATGTTTACAAAATGCACGCTGGACTGGACAGCATTGGATTTGGACATGTTGGAACGCTCCGTTCTACGGTCATGACGGTACGGTAGGCCTAGAAGCATAGACAATAAGGCTGTCATTGTTGCACGACACGTCGTGACGTCATATACGATGCACGCTAAAATATGTACCGGTATGACGTTGTCAGGAATGACGCGACGACATCAGATGACGTTGTCTGAAGAAAGACAAAGGGAGTAGCGTCATATCGGTTCTTGGTACGCGCAGCATGTGACCTCATACATAACACGTCATAATACATTCAGAAGACAATATGGATAGACAGACAGAGTAGGGCCTACATCAATGAAATACGGTAATGAGTGATTCAATGATGGTTATATGGTAACATCAACTATACGGATTACACACTACTAAACAATTGAATTGGAAACAAATCTGTTAATCTCCTGTGTAACAAGCATTATTCATCTTTTATTTACTTTTTCAGGAACAAGTACAAGGAGGAGGGGTTCAAGGAGCCGTGGGAGGGACTGGGGTCATCCAGCGATACCAGGTATCAGCAACAATGGGATGTAATACACTTAACAATTGAAGTTGGAAACATGAATAAAATACATCATAGCGTAACGGTATGTTAACAATTGGATTCGGAAACAAATCTGTCAATCTCTGTCTAAAACGCTTGTTTTACTTTGCAGGGACAAGAAGGGGTTCAACTCGCCAAGGGACCACGTGACATCGAACGATGCCGAGAAGTTTTCACAACGGAATATGGAACGGAGATAAGGAGTATTGTGAACCTCGGTGACAGGTTCGCTGTGGCGTATGGACCATCCTGGGACAAGGTAGAAGGTGTTGACATCTACAACACATCAGGGGTCAAACAACAAACCCTTGAACACAATATCAAGGGTCTGAGGCATCTTGCTGTGACCCCTGATAAGGGAACATTGGTGGCGGTTTGTGATGAAGGTTATCCTGGTCCATACACCATCCACGAGATCGACCCCGTGAGAGGTCGACTCATAAGATCCACTCCACAGTTCGAGGTGAGTGGGGGAGTTGGGGGATTTGACGTCTGTGACGGACAACAGTTCGTCATCTTACACGGTCGTGATAAAGTGACCTTTGTTAACGAGGACGGATCTGTTGTCCTCACGGAGGAAGTTAAATCTCTTTCCCGCTCCATCTCCTGTGGAGGAAGACATGTCTTCCTCTCACGGGGTTGGAATGTTGATGTGTATGAGATCACGGAAGACCGTCATCTCAAACACATCGCCACCAGTCAACACTTTGATTATGTAGGGGATGTCTCAGCCACAGCAGCTGGTGAGGTCACTGTGGCGTGTGTGCGAGGTGGACGTTGGTATTTGGGAAGATCTACTTTCAAGGATAACAAATTCTCAGAGTGGAAATACAAAGATCTTGACTCTCGACTTCAAGAACTTGTCTCTGTCGGCGGTGATCATGTCGTGGTGGCAGGGAGTGACAATAATGCCAGGAAGAGGATACTCAGAGTGTTCGAGGAAGAAGGTAGGCCTGTTTAACATTTTATATCATTCATTCAAAATGAATGTTTGTCGTGAAGTGTGTCACGTGACTACATGATGATTGTTGGGCTGTCAGAGTGGCGCAGTGCAAACACAAACGCTTGTCACAACTGAGGGTGTAGGATCGATTCCATTTCGGACTACACCCTTCATGTGATTATGAAGAACATGACAGTCCAATCAGTAGACTTGCCTGGTCTGTGTGGAAAATGAAGGCCTAGGCCTACGTCCCATGGGCAGCGTGCATTGCGGGGACTAGGCCTAGGCCTACCTANACTTTGTGACGTGACGTCATGACGTCACTCGCTGTGGAAAGTCACGGCCGAATTTCACACGTGGGGAGTTGTTTCATGTGGCAAAACTCGTATATTTTACTGACTCGAAAGCAGATTTTCTCTAGAATTTCGTTACTTTACTAAAATAGGGAATATCTTCTCCCAGATACATGAAAAATAAAAGTGGTTTCTTTATAAATAAGTTTCGAAGTAGAGGTGTCCTTTGGTGTTGTCAGTTTTCACCCGAGATGATCCGCAATCAATGACGTTTATCTATAGCCCCCCCACCAAATGACCAACCTTGGCGAGTGGCTAGGCTAGGCCCGTCCCTGTCCTCTGAGCTGTCATGTTCGCTGTAGGCCTACTAATTGTATTTCATGAAGAAATGGTGAAGAACTTATTTTATTGTCTGACTGGGAATCGAACCCACATCTCAGATGTTCGGATCAGACCGCTGCTTCCACTGCGCCGTTCTGACACTGACAGTCCGTGTTAATCAGTCATTTCAAGACACGCCGAATGAGGGCAGCAGCTGACGGCACCTGATTGAATGATGACGTGACGTCATCAATGAGGAACCCGCGTTCCGTCCCGAGAAATCGGCGCCGCGTCATTGACGTCGTTTCTAGTTTTGACGTTGCGTCATGAAAATAATCAGCTGTTCATTTTTCTACAGGAATAACGAGACAAAACGTTGCCATTATTATAGCCATCCTATCTCTTTATTTTGAGGGGAAATGCAACGAAATTGCAAAACTGTTCATCTGCGACAAGATGATGTAGATTTTAACGCGAGGCAGGCGGAGGCATGTCAGGCATTAAACCAAAACAAAAAGGTTGTTTTCACGTCAGTTCCTCTGGTTCCCCATTGTTCGTCGTGTCAGTACACGCGGACTCCGTCTGAGGGCAGCACCTGACATGCCTGACGAGGACAATGATGACGTCACCATCGACATGTCACAAGGATTGTGACATGTCAATGGTGACGTCATCATTGTCCTCGTCAGGTGCTGCCCTCAGGCGGAGTCTGAGTGTACCAACATGACGTACACAGTTGATTTACATGTAAATGAACTCCAAGTTTTCAATTTTCTATTACAGCTGTTTGATGACGGACAAGATGAACGCTCAGCGACATCTGACGTCGCATTTTTACCCAGGAGAGATTCTACCCATTTTATCATCAGGATCATGTTCTTCCCAATCGTTCACGTGACACGTCACAAGTCCTGAAAAATGAACCCCCGAGGTGAGGGCCTACCACGGTCAACTACATGTAATACTACAAAGCAATGTTGGTTTAAGATTGTCGTGTGATGTTCAAGTCAACTCCAGATGAATTCAACATAATGGTCGCAGCCATCTTGTCGATTGTGTTCTTTGCTACCATGGCTATTAGATCACGTGATCTACTCAGCCAATAAAAACGTGTCTCGGCTGCAGCTTAGTTACGGGTTGCTCGCTGCTCTCATTGGTCGACTCTGTCAGCCGTCAGCGCCATCTGTCGAGCAAATTAAACGCGGCAGATTTTACGAAGTGAAGCAGTTGTGGAGAGCGGGTAAACCGAAGGGGGCGCGGTACATAACTGCGAAGGGAGTTTAGATTTAAAATATGAAAAGTTAACATTGTAACATCCAATTTCACCACTTACGGATCTTCTGAGCGCACTCTTATGATGTTTTGTTTCTGAGATATTGAATACACGTATTATGATCAATTATCTCAAAATTTTTCCCACATTTCTTTACAGTCCCTATGCACGTCAGCACGATGGATGTCCCTGGACGCCTCTGCCATGTCCGAATTCTACAGCCAAGTGGAATGGAGAAATGATACTTTATCAAACTGTCATATTATTATGCTTTGGTATGTCTAGTCCGGTGTCTCTAGTCCATTCGGTCTATTTGTATAGTCTCCATATTTAGCGATTTGTAACCTAGAAATCGCCGATCAGACAAAACAAGAAATGTTTGGTAGGCGATGGTGTTTGCTGGTCTTTATAGACATGTCATTGGTCAGTTGAGAAATGATACTTTATCAAAAACTGGACCTGCTTTGGTATGTCTAGTCTGGTGTCTCTAGTCCATTTGGTCTATTTGTATCTAGTTTCCATATTTAGCGATATTTATAACCTAGAAATCGCCGAACTCATAGACTAAACAAGAAATGTTTGGAAATACTAGTAGGCGATGGTGTTTGCTGGTCAGACATGTCATTGGTCATTTGACGATGATGCATGTATCAGCATAGTGGTTTGACAAACATGTATTTCTGTCGTTTGTAGAGCAGCTCTCCTCGCCCACAAGAAACACTAGAAATTGGCAATACGCTTGAAGCAAATAAAAGTAGGCCATATCCTTGAAATTCATGATTTGCTGAATCAGAGGATATTTGTAAAGAGTGCTTATAGCTTACAAGTATGCCTCAGCCATGATGATATTAATTACCTATCGCTTGAGTCACAGGCGCCTCTGAGAGTCCGTCAGTCGGGTTACTACTTAGAGGCAAATTCAGGGTCTAAAGGAGCACCGACGGTATTGTCACTTTTTCTCGACAGCCGGCGCCACCGTGCCATTCTCCACCCAGGGACTAACTTCGTTGTCGGCGAATAGGAGCTGTCAGCGAGTTGACCAATTACGGCCCAATTCAATGCATATAGCGGACCCAGTCATTGATCGAGCAGCAATCACGTAGATTTTCCTGTACATTGGTCCGCTAGAACTTTGCCAGGCACGGATCCAGAGGGGGGCGGAAGGGACGTACGCCCCCCCTATTTTCGGCAGAGCAATGATTTTTTTAGCAAGAAAAATTCAATCACATAAAAAATTCGAGTATTTTGCTCTCAGATGCCAGGAAAATGCATCTAAAAGCACTTAAATTGTCAAATTTTTCTGGGGGAGCACCCCCAGACCCCCCGTTTGGGCTTCCTGCTTTCGTTGTCCGCCACCTCCATCTAGCTACGCCCCCCCTTTCTGTCAACGCTGGATCCGTGCCTGTTTGCTGCCATCTGTTGGCAATACTAGTATGCGCGGCTTACTGCTCCTATTGACCCGATTTACTACGTACATTTTGTAATGCATTTTTGTAGTTTCTCTTACTGCCCTTGGGTGGCTCCCTCTACGTCGGCAGGCAAAATGCATTTGAGATCCAATACCGTGCTCCCTTTAAGTTAGCGTGGGGATATGGTCTAACTAGGCATTGACTTTAGTGAGAGAGAGAGAGAGCGTCATGTAGAGTCTGAGGTTGGAAGATGAAAAGCAAGTGAGTCATGTGTGTCTTGTTATGCTGATGTCAGGTCGCATTACGACTGCCTGCGCCACCACGGAACAGACGGCATCAAAAGAAACCACAGTCACGTCTCAAAAGTGAAAACGTGCGCGCTCATTGTGGAACAAGCGGCATCTGTGCACAGAGAATTGTAACTTGAGTCAGCTCGACGGCGAATGGATTACGCCCGTCGGGATGACAGACACGGAAGTTGAACCCTTGCGTTGCGATTCGGTGCTTTGGACCGGCGACTGATGCCAATAGTCGCAGGTGAGACGCAGCTGCAGTCATATCACACCATATCGGCGACTGATTTGTTCCGCACGGTCGTGCCTCAGAGCAAAGTGATCCGGAAAGATCAGTCGCCGCCTGTTTTGTGCCTTGAAAGGTCGACCTGACATCAGCAGAATGTGAAAAGGAAGGGATTTGTAGTTGGCAGGGTTTCCGCCAGGGGGCAAGGGGCAGGAGCCCCCTTTCATGATCTGAAGGGGGCTTGCCCCCCCCCCCATAATTGCAGAGCAGTGTCTTTAAATTGCCCTTATTTTCATTAAAGAGATAAAATAGTCGAACAAAGATCTGTACACAGGAATTTTTAGCTCTGAAATGCTTGGAAAACGCATCTCCCAGAGTCTGGGCTTCTGGAAAATATTTTCTGGGGAGGGCCCCACTTTGACCGGAGGCACCCGGGGTGTGCCCCCTAAACATTTTTTTCTGGCGGAAACCCTGGTTTTGTTGGATATGTCGTTGATGTAAATTAGAAGGAGTAGATCTGAGCCTTCAGGTACACCGATATCAGCCTTCAGTGGAAACCATTACAAGGCAGCGTTATCTACTGTTTTAACTTTCGAACTACATGTAGTCAGAGTAGGCCTACTATTATTCCTCAGGGCTGGGTTGTTCGAAGCACCATTAGGCACTATTTTGGCGTTATCTCTAACGTGGCGTTATCTAGAATGAGCTTAACTGATGGAGATACGAAGTAACACCAAGATAGCAGTAATGCCACGTTAGTGAAAAATACTGTTTTGAGCAACCGGGCCCTGATTCTCTACTGAGAAGGGGGAAAGTACATGTACCGGTATTTCCTGTTGTTTTTGTTGGCAACACTGTTATGTATAAAAGAAAATTGAGTAATGGCCGTATAGAATTGCACACAGGTGTAACATCTGTGAGTGTAGCTCAGTGTTTCCCAACAATAGACGCCGCCTAGAATCGTTATTGTTGGGTTAGTTGCCGCTTAATCCAGGAGGGAAACAATAAGAAAAACACAGAAATACGGGGAACACTGATCGACGTTACACCTGTCTTCAGTGAAGCAATTCGTTGCCTGGCACTCAATTTGCGTTGACTTTTGATGGGACCCAAGTCCAATGAGGGATTTTACTGTCAATAGGTGGTAGCACTGCACTAGCGATTAAGAAATCGACATGGGACCAAAGTCCATAAAGGGATTTTGCTGTCAATAGGCGGCAGCACTGCAGTAGCAACCTGAGCGAAATGGGGGCCAAAGCCCAATAAGGGGTCATTGTCAATAGGTGGCAGCACTGCCTTAGCAACTCTGAAGAAATTGACATGGGGCCAAAATTCCATAAAGGGATTTTACTGCCAATAGGTGGCAGCACTGCAGTGGCGATTGTGAAGAAACTGACATGGGACCAAAGTCCATAAACATGATAAAGGAATTTCACTTCGTCACAAAATTGTACTCTGGAATTCCATGAGATGACGTCACAGATTCCCGCCTGCAGTATGCCACGTGACCCCGCCTGTCGTCGGATCGAAGAGCAGACGTTCTGCTGGGTTTTTTCACTCGCTTTACTGTTAATAGGTGGCAGTGCTGCAGTAGCAACCTGAGCATGCCGAGGAAATTAACCTGGGGGGGGGGGCAAAGCCCAATTATTATTGTCAATAGGTGGCAGCACTGCAGTAGCCATTCTGAGGAAATTGACTTGGGGTGGAAGCCCAATTAGGGGTTTGTTGTCAATAGGTGGCAGCACTGCCTTAGAGATTCTAAGAAATTGACATAGCACCAAAGCACATTGAGGGAATTTACTGCCAATAGGTGGCAGCACTGAAACAGCGATCTAATGAAATTGACATGGGACTAAAATCCAGTGACGGATTTTACTGTCAATAGGTGGCAGCACTGCAGGAGAGACCCGAGTGAATCGGTCTCGGAGTTTCCTGGCAAAAGCTCTCCGCTCGTGTGTTCTGTTATCTCGAAATCACACTGGTGTGGTTTTATTATTGTACATTCCTTCCTTCAGTGTGGTTGTATTCTTTGTTTACTTTATTAGGCCACGTGGTCAATAAAAACCAAATCATAAGACTTACCCTGCGTGTCCTCATCTATTTCTTGTTTTGGTAGCCTCAACGAAACAGACAGGTGTGACAGGAATCAGCGTCCTTGGAATGCAAGTCCTCCAAACAAAAGCCCGCTATTGTAAGGCTATATTCGAATGGTCATGGCCTCCATAGCCATATATTCTAAT